>OY811973.1:13080267-13193756 GCA_963681505.1 Eunapius fragilis | reverse complement strand
TAACTCACATACAATACCACGCACACACACATGCACACACACACACACACACACGCACACACACACACGCACACACACACACACGCACACAAACATACACACACACACAGTGACACCAAGAGATAACAAATAATCAATTTAAAAACTACTGTAGTCCTTTTCTCATAGCCTTTGCCTTTTGGGTTGCTTTCTTATTGGCTATTTTGTATGCCTCCATCCATGCACTGCCACCAAGTTCAGGGAACTGCTCAGGCGTAACCATCTTGTCCAAGACAGTTGCAGACCATTGTAACTCAGCTGTAACTTTAACTGACATCAATACAGTAGGTTGTAACTGCGTAGAGTGCATTCTGCAGACAAAAAGGGGTAAGCCATCAAGAATAACCCACATAGAAGGGAGGGTTGTCATTTTCAGCCTTGACAACAGGACATCCAATGTATGCACTTCACTTAGCATAAAAACTGATAGTGGGAAAGATACAAGAAATGGACCAGTATCCTCCATACGCTGATTTTCAACAACAGGATGGAGGTCTGCTTTCGAACTTTGAATGGTCATCGAACCAACTGGCACCGCTGTAATTAAATCACTGGGAACTGATACACGCCTCAATGCTGGTGCTGCTTTCCTTCGCACTTCATTTTTTCGATGAACCGACAGTCGAAATTTTCTTCGTCCCATCTCTTCAAAAATAGTTTTAGACATGTTTTTATACGAAGACACCATATAAAAATACAATTATGCAAAATAGGTAACAGTTTTTTACATATTGGAGCCTTCCGCGACAGTTCTCGATACGAAACAAAAGCTACGCTGTCCCACAAAAAGGAGGCATCCACGTATCGATATGTGATGATACAGCCGATTCTAGAAGCGCTTTCTCAACAAAACCTTATTCATGCAAAACTTTATTCAGTTACCAACGTTACTAGCTACTTTTTGAATTATACACATTAGCTGAGAAACGGCTGTCCCACAAAAAAAACAGGCTCCAATAAATGCCCTTTAAAGCATCTTTGTGATGTAAAATACCACGAAAACCGCGTTTTCTTTGCGTAAAAACAATATCCTACCATTATTCTCTTTAAAAAATGTAAACCTACCTTATTGTGTTCAATACTAACGAGCGCAAGCCAAAAAAACCCTGTACGTGTTCTTCTTTACTGCCCCTTTTGACACTCTAAAAGGTGTGACCAAACACTTATAGCATTGGCCGCGGTTTTTTCTACGAATGTATGGCGCACGTGATTCGTTTCCAATCCCTCTATATATTATCTCTGCTTAAAGCCCCCTCAGATCCTGAAAAGGAACGGACCTCTCGACGTGCAAGGTATCGAGCAGATCCTGAAAAAAGACAGCGATATTGCCATAGTCCTGAACTTGCATCTCGCTCGGCGAAAAGAGTTAAGGTCACTCAAAGTTAAGGTATGTCGTACCTTTACAACCTCCCACTCATATCAAGATGGATTACTTAACATGCTATACGGCTCATAGTTGGGTATGAATAAAAATCAATGAAACAAGTAAATAAAAAACATTCTCTATGAGAAAGTTGGTGGCATATAGGATTTGAAGGCAATGGTGGTGTAAAAAGGAAGGAAACAAGGGTCTAATGATAAGGAAAAATGGAATAGTCCTATATTTAGCACATTTCTATATGTAGGATATAGTATGTTGTTCGTGTGCTAAATATAGGACTATTCCATTTTCCCTTATTATTAGACCCTTGTTTCCTTCCTTTTTACACCACCATTGCCTTCAAATCCCATATGCCACCAACTTTCTCATAGAGAATGTTTTTTATTTACTTGTTCAGCCATTGGTACAGCAGTTGGTTCAGCCATTGGTACAGCAGTTGGTGTATCTGTCTCTGTCACCTTTGTGGTGTCCTTCTCTCTGGGAGTGTTGGTGGCTTCTGTCCTCTGCTACATTTCAAGAAGGTCCACAGGGACATCATACAAACCAAGTTCACATGCTGATCCTGCCACTGTGTATGATGAGGTGGGCACTAATAAGAACATCAATGCTGATGTCATGGAGATGGATACAAATGCTGCATATGGATCATCCAAGCCTGACAGTGATTAGATCAATAATTTCAGCTAGCTGCTAGTAGAATAATATTTAGATTAAAATAAGAAACAAGTTTTGTATGTGTTTGTAACACATATATGACAAAGGGAGACATAAATACTGATGCTGTTCAAGTAAAGAAAAACATTCTCTAACGAGAAAGTTGGTGGGATATAGGAATTGGAGGCAAAGGTGGTCTAAAATGGAAGGGAACAAGGTTTTGGGAAAAGAAAAATGAGACAAAAATTCTATATTTAGCACATGTAAATGTAACAGAACCAAAAGAAGTGATAAATATAGGATTTTTGTCTCATTTTGTTCCCTTCCTTTCTACACCACCTTGCCTCCAATTCCTTAATCCCACCAACTTTCTCGATAGAGAATGTTTTTCTTTACTATTTTTAATTTTATTGTCGATATCTGAGAATACTGGCAAGTGCTCACAAGTTATAGTTATGACGTAGCCTATTTAATTGAAGATCGGGCACTTATTAGTCTCGTACCCAGACCCACATCGCAGCTGCGGATGGAATACACCACCGCCTACGCGAGTAGTGCCACTACTCGCGTCGGCGGTGATGTAGTCCATGCTGCGATGTGGGTCTGGGTACGAGACTAGGCACTTATGCAGTCCCCCGACCCCCTCCCAACTTCAACTACCGTCACGAGCAGACGCCCGCTTATGTTAAGGATCAGCATCGTACCGAAGTGGGAGGACTCTAACTCGTCGACCGTTTCGATTTTGAAGGTACCGGGTATTCCTCTCGTCGTTTAGCTCTCCTCTTTTGTCATAGATTGAATACCTTACGGTACCGTAAGGTATTCAATCTATGCTTTTGTTGACGGGAAGGCATTTTGACAAAAACAACTTTGCTAACTTAGCCAAATGTGCGATCAAATGAAATTCCCACCTGTTATAACGCTGCACAATTCTAATTATACGTGAATGTTGCCACGGGAACGCTTCAATTTAGCACTCCCGCATTACGTAATGATTACGTATGTCAGTTTCATGCGTTCATATATCTGATGCCTGGAGATGTCCTTCCAGGAGATTCTAAAGAGATTAAACCTATCCTGAGCTATACTCACCCGAGAAGAATTATAAGACGACGACGACGGAGAAGAATTGGCCGGGGGACGAGGAAAAACACGAGCTTTTTTGTTCTCTTAAAGCAAACAGTTTGAAGACTGGAACAAAACATTAAAATGACCGTCTTTGCCTTCTGGTTCGATAGCAACAAAGAGCCAAACTATCCGTTTCTTGGTACGCGGGTCGCGTTTATAAAATGATTTTACGACCCGGGTCGATTCCTATCTTCCCCCCCCCCCCCCCCCCCCCCCTTCCCGGTTTCCCCTTATGTTTCCTACTCTATATAGATAGAACAGTGCACATACCCCCCTGTCAAGGGACAGCTATGTACTATGGAAAGCAAGATAACTCACCTCGCTCACCCTGCGCACAACATGACCCCCAAAATGTGACCAATCAGATTTAGGTGCTGGTAGTTGATAATTTTCTTGCTTGTAATAAACTATTTGCATCTATAAATTTTATCATACTCTGGTGGCAAGAACTAGCCTCAACTGACAACCACTAACCTCAGTCAGCTGATAACCATGTACTCTGGTGGTAAGAACTAACCTCAATGTACTCTGGTGGTGAGAACTAGCCTCAGCTGACAACCATGTACTCTGGTGGTAAGAACTAGCCTCAACTGACAACCATGTACTCTGGTGGTAAGAACTAGCCTCAGCTGACAACCATGTACTCTGGTGGTAAGAACTAACCTCAACTGACAACCATGTACTCTGGTGGTAAGAACTAACCAACCATGTACTCTGATGGTAAGAACTAGCCAACCATGTACTCTGATGGTAAGAACTAGCCAGCCATGTACTCTGGTGGTAAGAACTAGCCTCAGCTGACAACCATGTACTCTGGTGGTAAGAACTAGCCTCAGCTGACAACCATGTACTCTGGTGGTAAGAACTAGCCTCAGATGACAACCAAGGGTTATAGGGGGGAAGTCATTTGAGGGAGGGGGAGGGATAGTGGAGATGGGAAGGAGATGTGATTAGGGGTGAATGTGAGTAGTCGAACCACTTCAAAGGAATGTGCTGTGTTGCCAGTTACAACTAAAACTTCTTTGGGAATACACACTGCATCCCTGAGAACATTCATTGTTTTAAACAAGTAAAAGAAAACCATTCTCTGACGACCTAGTGCCATGAGGTGTGTGTAGGAGACCTGGTGCCATGGGATGTGTGGAGGAGACCTGGTGCCATGGGGTGTGTGGAGGAGACCTGGTGCCATGGGGTGTGTGGAGGAGATCTGGTGCCATGGGGTGTGTGGAGGAGACCTGGTGCCATGGGGTGTGTGGAGGAGACCTGGTGCCATGGGGTGTGTGGAGGAGACCTGGTGCCATGGGGTGTGTGGAGGGGACCTGGTGCCATGGGTTATGTGGAGCTGTGCACAGGTCTATTTCCTTATGGTGCCACATCTGTTCCAATATTGCTTGATATTAAATTTCATAGCACACAGCAATGATTTGAAAAAAAAAAAAAACTTGTAAGCAAAAAACAGTTTTAAAAAAGTGATTGAATATGACTGTTTCCTAGAAATGTACTTAACAAGACCAAAATCAGATTACCTGAGAGAGAGAGGGGAGAGAGAGAGAGGAGAGAGAGAGAGAGAGAAAGAGAGAGAGAGAGAGAGAGAGAGAGGCAATTATATCATGCTGGAAAATATACATGTCCATTTTGATGTTAGTATTCTTTATGCACCCAACACTAACTCAGGGACTGGAGAGCTGGAGTGAGGCAAGGATGCTAATAGCTGGTTGATTAATTAATGCATCTAAAGATTCAAATGATTCATTATTACTCGAAATATGTCATGCACTTTTAATATCATTCTACGGGTATACATCTTCTCAAGTAAGCATGTCTGCAATAATCTAGATACACATATCTCTCTCTCTCACAAACACACACATGCACACACACACACAAACACACACACACACACACACACACACACCTCATGTGGCCTGGTGGGGCTGTACTGCAGAGTATATCACAGGGACAGGCTCCTTGGGTACAGGCACTTGCAAGGGGACCCTTGCTCCAAGCCCCACCTCAGCATAGATGAGTCCTTCAGGCTGATATAAGTAACACCATTACAATGATTACATGAGTCACCACCAAACAGGGTACCTTGGGAGGAGGGGGCATGCCCTTTGGTGGCAGTCGTATAGTGTTTTTATCATTTCTGTATTCAGTGTAAACAAAGGCAGGTGTATCACTTATCAACACACATGTACAAACACACACAAGATCACAAATCTCAGTGGACAAGCACTTACTCATCATGGCCTGCTACTGATGGCCCTGTGTGTATGGAGAGATCATGGGAGAGCTGACCCCAAGTACAACATGAAATGCCCAGAATTTTTCAAACACAATCCAAGCAGGTTGTAAAAGGCAGCAATTTCACTGCTTTCCCATCTTGGAAAGCATGAAATCAATTTAGATTTTATCCTGGTTATGGAGCAAAAACCAGCCCCCCCCCCCCCCCCCCCCCCCCCCCCCCCGCTTTCCCTCCCCTTTCCCACAAAACCAGGACAAAACCAGGATGGTTTTTACATTTATACCACCCAATCCCAGGGTGGGAAAGCACGGAACTTGCTGTCTTTTGTTCACAACCCGCCTAGATGTTTTCCAACCGGAACTTTTAAAAAGATTTTCCTATGACATGGATCACCTTTCTTCTTCTGCACCACCACCATCACCATCACCACCACCACTATGGCCACCACTAGCACCACTATGGCTGCAACTGCAACACCTACTCCAATACCAACAGCAGAGGTGGTGGGTGCTGGTCCATCAGTGACTATGGGTGTAGGTCCTGCCATTTAGTAGGTTATGTGTACACATGTAACAAACATGTACACACTGCCAACTTGCTCCTGTTGAGGTGCACATACATATGTACCTTGAGGTGCACATACATATGTACCTTGAGGTGCACATACATATGTACCTTGAGGTGCCCATACATATGTACCTTGGGTACATATGTATGTGCATGCTCCATAAGCAAGGAGAGTTATTATTAGTCTATACGTAAAAGTTTTATAATCCTAGAAGGATAAAAGAAATAATGGTTAAAACAAATATACATGGTTAATTAAGAGATTTCTTAATCCAACTTTGTATACACTAGATATTAGGAACTCATTGTAATCACAGTAACACATAGAGATAAACCATATATCGTTCTAAAAGAAGGAAATTATAATCTATCTCCCTGTACCACCACACTGCCCACCTGATGTTTCCATTGCTGAAGAAGTCACACCTAGATGATGCAAAAAAAAAAATCAACACTGGACATGGCATCTCAGGTGATGTGATAGAAAGGGATCATGTGACTCAAGAGATGTGGTATGAAGAGATCATGTGACATAAGAATGATTGGATGATGTGACATAAGGGTATGAGATGAATGACACACATTACATAGTGAACAAGCATATACACATTGCTCCCTTCAAACGAATGTGTTACACACACTAATATAAATGGAAACATTTTCTCCAAAGAAATATTAAGCAGCCCCTTTATGGTCTGATGTGAATAGTAAGGGCGTAGTAACTAGTTAGTAATGAAACAGACCATCAGTGGGGTTAAGATCAGTATAACCAGTTAGTGGCTATCGGAAGTTAAAACTTCCATGTAGGATATTAAAAACACGTGACCCATTTATAGCGAGACTCCTGATGGTCGGATCATTTAGCTAATTGTTGTAATGGAACAAGAAGATTAAAGGGAGTACTTTCGTTGTTAGTTTTAAGTCGCAAAACCTTGTAGAGAACAAAAGGCTACTGCCTGTCCTCGTACCCAGTCCCGAAATTATCCTCCTCTTTCTTCTTGACCACGCATAACTCGTGGGGGGTGGCTGTCAAAGCCTCCATATTGTCCATTCCTTGGTAGGACATTTCTTGGACCACAATGACATTAGACATACATGTATCAGCCGTGCCTCTTACCAGCCCATAAAGCAATGGACATCAGCAATGGACTTCAGCTGAGGGCTTATATTAAAACATATTCAGGCGTTTTAACATTTTTATCTCAATTTCATATGTGGGTTACCATGACTACAATGTTGGAGATGGCAGGAAAGATCATACATCAGATAGCCATTAATGCATGCCGTGAAAATACCAGCATTACCATATATGGCATAAGCAGTTCACATCCCCTCCAGTGACCTGAGAGGTCAGTTCAAACTCAAAGAAGGCCATGATGCTATTTGAAGATAATTGGTCGTACTACAGTGCAATAAGTAATTTTTTACATGCTTGCTGAACCCACTGTACCAGAGACTGCATATGTAAACCACTTCAGTGTAGTTGCACTACATACTTATGGCCAAATATAACTGTCCATCTCTGCGCAGCAATGCTAATGTTTATAAATAAAAGTAACAAACAGCACATGTGTACTGAACATTATCTCTCTATATAGCTTATCCTCTACGCTTGATTGCTGCACTAAGTCTCAGTCCACACCTCCAGGACCACAGAGATCATGAGGAGGACTGCCACACTTTCAGCAAGAGTTGTTGCCCTAAAGCTCCCTGATATGCATGATATGGGAGGGGAGAATCACATATCACAAAGTTCACATCTTGTATTGGTGATTCCCTGTCCATTTAACCTGAAATTTTTATGGGGCAGGGACAGTTTTAACTTCTAACTGTAACTAGGAACAAATACTGCTTTGCATCTAACACTCTGATCTGATGATTGAATTTGCACTCAGTTACTAATTTCAAAAGACCAATCACAATTATTTAGTTGGCACATGAAGCCAAAGCAAATACCCTTTAAAATTTTCTACTAGAAATCTGTAAGTATAAATCCCCTTCCCACCCCCCCCCCCCCCCCAGCTAAGTGGTTTCCATATGCAGTCAGGTGGTAGGTAATGGCATAGTCGATCATTAGGTTATGAGCAATCATCTTGACAAAGATAAACCATGGCATGTTTTTCAAAGGTACATGTACACATGGCAAAAACAGTACGTTACTGCTCCCTTGATATAGCTAATGTGGACTTGTTAAGTTAAGCAGAGTCAAGAGATTTCATCAGCATGGTAAAACAGAGAATTAGTAAGTGGTTTAAAGGTACCATGGCATGTGGACTGAGCAGTTCAGGTCAAGGCTGAAATGAAAACTATTTACAACTAGTACGTGATGAAATAATAAAGGCACACAGAGGGATAAGAGCTAGCTTAATCTAACACTGAGTTGTGCATCAATTCCAAAGCTGACAAGAAATAGCCACTTGTTTGTGTGATGGCAAGAAAAAACTTACTACATAAGAAATGTAAACAAAATTTAATCCTCTTATCATCATGAACCAATCATAGCACAGAATTGTAAGGTTAACCATAATAAGCATCATTCAAAAAAGCAATATGCTGTAGCTTGTTGAAAGACAGAAGATAGTGAGATCCATACCCCTGTCATAATCCCATTTCAACAACATTAGACATGAGACATGTAATGGAGCAGCTTCAATGTACTCTACCTGCAGGGGTGGATTTGGGGGGGTGGGAAGAAGGGGGGGGGGGGGGGGGGGGTCCGGACCCCCCCTTTCCTATGAACAATGATGTAAGGCATATGGCAAACTTTGCACGCACTGTACTTTTCCTCAATTTTTCACACTGGACCCCCCCCCCCCGTTTCTTTTATTCCTGCTTCCGCCCGCCCCTGACCTGTTGTTGGGATGAGTATTTATGAGGGCACATGTGATGATGACAAGGCTAAGCACAAAATCATCACTCAGCAGCAATTATTCACTTGACCACATGAATAACTTCAGTCAATAAAAAGCACAGGAATTGCAAGAATTTCAGAGGTTCAAGTAAAGTAGTTACTTGACATACATGTCCTGAGGAAAGACTGAATATGAATTTATCTCTTTGAGGAACAATAACATACAACTTCAACGATGAGATTTTAACACTGTGTTAGTGAAATTAAACAGTTTTCAATGCTATTTGATTGCAAGTCAATCTACACAACAAAAATAACCTCTCTGAGTACTTAATAACTAACCTGCAAGTCTAGGATATGTGTACAATTATAAGCCCATGCTCAGAAAGATGCAGCCTTACCAAAGCAATCAAACTAGGGCTCATGCTGCATGTGGAATTTTCAGGTCATAACATTTACAACAGTAGTCTGCCTTTTAGCCATGTGCTTCTTTACAATGTCATGCTTTAATCACATGGGCATAAGTAGCTGAGGGAGGGGGGCGGGTTGAACGTAGGTGGCCTTATAATGGGAGTAGAAGTATTGTGTATGTCTTACTGCACATCAAGTTTATAAACATGTATGGTCCGCACTAGAAAGCATGGTCAAATGCAGGGGGTGGGACCATATGATACCAATCACTCTACCCCTTCCCAAAATTAGGTCACTCTTTGACCTTGATATTTTAGTACTTATCTATGACTTTAGTGTTGGTTGTCTTAGATAAAGCCAGTAGCATTATTAACCATAATCCAGCCCTCAAAATAAGGACCAAATTTTGGTCGGACATTTGGCAGACCAATATTAACTTTGGGCGGACATTGTCAGATTTGTTCGGACATCCTAATATGTATATGCATGTATATACATGTATGTTTGTAGAACAGGTGTGTAAGTTAAATCAAGTTGAGTGCTAGATCTAGATACAATTAATCATTGTCACTATCTGAAGGTAAAGGAGCCATCCAGTCATTCCAATTTTTGAGCATATCCATTTCCTCTTCACCTTCTATCTCTGTACTGTCTTTTTCAGAAGTTGTTGTCCTAGCTGCATAATCTTATATGCTGATGTGGTCTAATTAATACTAAAACAGCTGTTGTCACAATCCACTTGGTTAGATGTCATCATGCATATCCCAGTCACAATCGCTACCATAACTACATGTAATTAACACCACAGTACGGAATGGTCGGACCAAATGACCTGCTCTAGTGCAAGTTGCGCGGTCATATGCGCAAATTGACCTATGTCAGCCCGTTATTTTGAGAACTGATAATCACCCCCAGATTGTGGTGCATTTAAATTTGAAGCTTGCACAGAGATAGAATTTGTCAACAGCATAATCTATTTGACCAACGACATAATCTATTTGACATGCGAGTGAGAAGCAATGCTATATATGTGTGGCACTGATGATAGAATTCACTTTATCAATGTGTGCCTTACATAAATGTCTACCAGAATGGACTTTAGCTGAAATTTTATTAGATGTCAGCACTGCTCTATTCAGAATTCATTCCACAAAGCCCTCTAAACAATACCATCTCTTTACACTTCATTATATTTGTGTCCATGTCTAATATACCTCACACCTTCACCTGGTTCCTCCACCACCTCCATGATCCAACATAGTCCACCACCTCCATCACCTCCATGATCCAACATACCCCACCACCTCCATGATCCAACATAGCCCACCACCTCCATCACCTCCATGATCCAACATACCCCACCACCTCCATCACCTCCATGATCCAACATACCCCACCACCTCCATCACCTCCATGATCCAACATAGTCCACCACCTCCATCACCTCCATGATCCAACATAGTCCACCACCTCCATCACCTCCATGATCCAACATAGCCCACCACCTCCATCACCTCCATGATCCAACATAGCCCACCACCTCCATCACCTCCATGATCCAACATAGCCCACCACCTCCATCACCTCCATGATCCAACATAGCCCACCACCTCCATCACCTCCAAGATCCAACATAGCCCACCACCTCCATGATCCAACATAGCCTACCACCTCCATCACCTCCATGATCCAACATACCCCACCACCTCCATCACCTCCATGATCCAACATAGCCCACCACATCCACCACCTCCATGATCCAACATAGCCCACCACCTCCACCACCTCCATGATCCAACATAGCCCACCACCTCCATGATCCAACATAGCCCACCACCTCCACCACCTCCATGATCCAACATAGCCCACCACCTCCACCACCTCCATGATCCAACATAGCCCACCACCTCCATGATCCAACCTACCCCACCACCTCCATCACCTCCATGATCCAACATAGCCCACCACCTCCATCACCTCCATGATCCAACATAGCCCACCACCTCCATCACCTCCATGATCCAACAGAGCCCACCACCTCCATCACCTCCATGATCCAACATAGCCCACCACCTCCATCACCTCCATGATCCAACATAGCCCACCACCTCCATCACCTTCATGATCCAACATAGCCCACCACCTCCATCACCTCCATGATCCAACATAGCCCACCACCTCCATCACCTCCATGATCCAACCTACCCCACCACCTCCACCACGTCCATGATCCAACATAGCCCACCACCTCCACCACGTCCATGATCCAACATAGTCCACCACCTCCATCACCTCCATGATCCAACATAGCCCACCACCTCCATCACCTTCATGATCCAACATAGCCCACCACCTCCACCACCTCCATGATCCAACATAGCCCACCACCTCCACCACCTCCATGATCCAACATAGCCCACCACCTCTACCACCTCCATGATCCAACATACCCCACCACCTCCATGATCCAACATAGCCCACCACCTCCATCACCTCCATGATCCAACATAGCCCACCACCTCCATCACCTCCATGATCCAACCTACCCCACCACCTCCACCACGTCCATGATCCAACATAGCCCACCACCTCCACCACGTCCATGATCCAACATAGCCCACCACCTCCACCACGTCCATGATCCAACATAGTCCACCACCTCCATCACCTCCATGATCCAACATAGCCCACCACCTCCATCACCTCCATGATCCAACATAGCCCACCACCTCCATCACCTCCATGATCCAACAGAGCCCACCACCTCCATCACCTCCATGATCCAACATAGCCCACCACCTCCATCACCTTCATGATCCAACATACCCCACCACCACCACCACCTCCATGATCCAACATACCCACCACCTCCATCACCTCCATGATCCAACATAGCCCACCACCTTGATAATCCAACATACCCCACCACCTCCACCACCTCCATGATCCAACAGAGCCCACCACCTCCATGATCCAACATAGCCCACCACCTCCATCACCTTCATGATCCAACATAGCCCACCACCTCCACCACCTCCATGATCCAAAATACCCACCACCTCCATCACCTCCATGATCCAACATACCCCACCACCTCCACCACCTTCATGATCCAACATAGCCCACCACCTCCATCACCTTCATGATCCAACAGAGCCCACCACCTCCATCACCTCCATGATCCAACATAGCCCACCACCTCCACCACCTCCATGATCCAACATAGCCCACCACCTCCATGATCCAATATACCCCACCACCTCCACCACCTTCATGATCCAACATAGCCCACCACCTCCACCACCTCCATAGCCCACCACCTCCATCACCTCCATGATCCAACATAGCCCACCACCTCCATCACCTTCATGATCCAACATACCCCACCACCTCCACCACCTCCATGATCCAACATAGCCCACCACCTCCATGATCCAACATAGCCCACCACCTCCATCACCTCCATGATCCAACATAGCCCACCACCTCCATGATCCAATATACCCCACCACCTCCATCACCTTTATGATCCAACATAGCCCACCACCTCCATGATCTGTGCTTGTGAAGCATACCCGATGATGGACACAGGCAGAATGTGGTCAATGGTAATGATGAACTCACTGATAAAGTTGTGGGAACACACTACACACCTAATGACTGCAACATAAGAACCTATGACTGCCTGGTAACCCTTATAAGCCCCCCCCCCCCTCCCCTTCCCGCCTCTCCGCCCCCTGTGAAAAATAATCTCGTGTTTGAATGACAGTATCTTTGTAATAGTGAACGCTTCCGCATATATTTCTTGTATGAGTGATCTGTTTTTCATATCTGTTATCATTTTGGTACAGATATGAAAAAAAAAAAAAAAAAAACAGATCACAGAATATGATTTTGCGCCTTTTTGCTGTGTATAAATTGGTTCAAATGATGGATTTTTACCACACATGTACTATAAAAACTGATATATATATGCCTATGAATATTCTTGCCATTCATAATACCAAGATGCCTAGTTATTGCAATGGAACAGCATTTAAATGTTGAGCATGGCACAGAATGAGAAGCTGTTAATACCTCAGCCCCCAACAAAAAAAGGCTCGTGTTTAAAGGTACGCAATTCTGTAACCGCCACATTTAGATATCGGTACCTGTGGAATCAAAATATGATTTTTTATTTTGCTAGGATATACAATTATTTAAAGGCCTATTACCAGCTACTACTTAATAGGTACACACATGTTCTGCATGCTCTAGGGATCCAAAAACTGTACAAAATTTTTTTTTCCCCACAAGCTTATCATTTGGTTTAAATACTGTGCAAATTCAATCATCTGATTGTGTAAACCATGACAAAGTTTAACTCAGGACATAAATGGGTCCGCTTGCCCTTTGTCAGGTTGAATGGACACAGACTGGCACATGCAGAACATTACATTGACAGACATAGAGAACTACAGAAAGCATATATATTTCAAATATGAAAACATATTATGCTGTAAGGTAGCTGAATTAAAGAAAAACCAATTTTATTTCTTCTTATTGGCAAACAGACACATGTTGTCATGGCTACACGTATACATGAAATACAAAGGTTTAAGTGTGAACATACACATCAATTTGCACATGTTACCACCAAAGGTGCCGTACACCAATGAACAGCACCAAATGCATGATGCACACAGCAGTCATGGACACCCACCTCTTAAAGGTGGTAATGATAATACTGGTGATAGTGGTGTTGATGGCGGTGCTAGGTCTAATAAAGAGAGAACAATGCTGTGGTCAGCAATGTAGCAAGCTAGTGAGGGTACATATGCATGTTTACATACATGTAGTACAACAGGTTAGAAACGATTAAAGGTGTCAACATTGTACACTCCCTGATGACAAAACACTTCGTTCTTTTAGCATAGCTCATCCAGTCTCCGGGGTGCAGTGGGTCTCCGTGCACTTTGTGATGATACAGTTAGTCCAGAGAAATCGGGATTCTAAAATATACCCTTGGCCATCAGAATGTTACATTGTTACATTTAAGATAAAAGTCCATGTGTTCTCAGTGCCGTAAAGTAACTATGAACATTTTTGAAGTACTTATTTCTTTGTGACAGCTGCACCAGTTGTATATTACCCTTTTCACATATCACTATACTCCTCCCCAGCCCTTACATCCATATATTATTGAACACTTCTCCCAGCACAGTTGATGGCCACCATTGAGCACACGCTACCCCAGCACACCCTCCCTCCAGCACACCCTCCCCCACCCTCTCACTTACTTGTTCTGGCTGTCATGGCAGCATAGCTGTTCCCAGCACAGTTGATGGCCACCACTGAGACAGTGTAGACTGTGTTATTGGTCAGTCCAGTGAATGTGTATGTGTTAGCATTAGCAGGTAGGGAGATAGGAGTGCTGCCATTGATACTGACATTGTAGCTGGTAGCCATGGGAACAGATGTCCAGGTCACTGTTAGCTGGTCTGAATTGATGTTTGTCGGTGATGTAATGGTTGGAGCACTGGGAGGGGCTGAAACATTGAGGCAGAGTAGTTGCACATGTAGCAAAGCACCCCTTATGGTGGAGTAATATGGAGCCTTGGGGCAGGGAAGCTGTCCAAGCTTTCTCAAGACATGCTTCACACCGTGCCACAAGGACCAACACCCCCACCAGTCCAAGGTGGTCTCCAACTTGTATGGCCGCCTGAACTTAACACTAGTGCGGGCCAATGCTCGGTCCCTCCTCTTAAGGGGTGGATATACAGGGTCTTTGCAAAAGAGCGCAACGCTTTAAAATGAATATAATTCATTAATAGGATTGTCAATCTAAATGAATTTATGAACGTACAATAACCACGTTTAGTCAAATACAATCCGCATCGTAACAATTCGTTTATCTTTAGCCGTTCAAAAGATAAAATCAAATAGCTTGCAATTAACTAAACTGACAAAACAATGTACGATAACTTTTAATTAATAATGTGATTTATAAACTGCAGAATAGAATTGATGAGACTTTGAAAAAGTAAAACAACAAATCAAACTTGAAAAAGCTATATGATCACTACGTTTTTCTTAACTTTGAGTTTTAATAACGCACCATTAAATAATCCATTACCAAATCAAGTAGTGTTTTGTACTTTATTTAATACTGGAATAATTTATGATGGTTATTAAAAATATTAACCACATAACAGCTTCAACCTTAATAACTTTAAAGCAAATGATGGTCTTAAATGTGAATAACTCACTATTGAAGCTAAATCAGTACTGTTCCACCGCATATCCAGGTTCCACCGCATATCCAGATCGTGTGTTACTTATTACTAGTTATTAAAATCAATTATCGCAAACCACAATCTTGAATAATTTTGTTAATAGAGGGCTTTGAATATTTTGATTTATGAGGGATTTGATACAGTTACTTAACCGCTTAAAATAATTGAAACCTAATTGGATTATTTGTATTTGCCCAACTACTGCAACATATGTTAAAGAAATCAAGCAGTTAATGAATTTTGATCCTGAGTTATAGGGGTTTTAAAGCGTTGCGTTCTTTCGCAAACACCCCAGGAGAGTAATACATGTAGTTCCTAAACATAACTTTGTTATTCATATATATTAAATATTAGCTGTATCTCTAAATGCACAGTTTTTTTTCCCATCTAAAACATTTCTAACGGAGATAACAAAGTATCTGTAAAAATGTAAGGTAGATGAGCAAACCTTCCCCTGTACCCACAAATGCCATGAATACACACATACTTCAAATATTTATTCAATTCGACCATTATTTTGTAAAATAAAGAATCATATTCTGCATGTATTGCTACCTCTAAAAATACAATATCTCGTTTTCTGCTTTTACACTGTCTGTTTGATTTTCAAGAATACATTCTTTACTGTTTAGCCTCATTACTGACGCCACCTTTAGACTGTGTAAACAACAGTTGTCGCTAAAATAACTGTTCAGAACCATGGTTTGCTTAGTGTTAGATAAGGGCCGCTCCTTGTAGCTTTATTTGCTCCCAGAGGCCCTTTTGTATATGACTATTGCGCTTTTGTGATCCATTTGACTTTGTTTTCGCGCCCAGAGACCCTTTTGTATATGTAAACATTTCGAAGTGTTTTCATGTGATAGTGATCACACACGCTACTTGTTAATTATCGTTAACTAGTGTGTCCCCGTGAAAAATCACGGGCTGATCATTCGTCTCGCTATTCATTTGCCATGCAGATGAACAGTTGGTCTACCTCCTAGCTCCTCTTTTTTCAACCGGCTGTTTTACCAAATGTTGCATATATAACTGATCTATCACCTGTTCTAAACGGTTACTACGCAACCTCTATAACATGCCCGCGCAATTGCAGATAGTAACTACATGTTCTCGGCCTGTACGATGAGACTTCAGAGTGAACCACAATAGCGTTGCTTTTATTCTTTCGGCACTTAAGCAGTTTCCCCCCCTCCCCCACTTTGAATTTTAAAAAAATTTAGATATTAAATGTGAAGTGGAAACCAGCTGTCATTGCGACCGCCTTTTATGTGGGAGGTGGTCGTTCCTATTGGTAGCTAGGTACGCGTACATGCCTAGCAACCAATCTGTGCTAGGCCGAGTATATATATGAGTTACGCGGACGTACGTACGTACGATGGAAATTATAGTATTAGATAATAGTCTCGCTCATTAGTTTCAACTCACTGAATTTTTAATAATACGAGATGGTCTGCGGAAAACAATATGTCTAACCTACCCCAAAGACACCTTTTATTTTACTTCCTTGATGGTGTCGCAGACTTTAATGAGTAACACCCATGAGTAAACTTGGCTTCCACTTTCAATTGCCATTTTGATTTAAACTAGAGGCCTGTTGCAGCTCTGCATACATTTTTGAGTATCACCTTAAAGGAATTGAAAGATCACTTTTTTTCTAAAACAGCCTAGCCACATGCTCAAGAAACGAACAGACGTCAAGGATAGACAGACTATCCACACATTTATAAATAGATGCGCTGGGGTAACTCTTTTCGCATCAGAACTCAGATGTGATGTTCAATTCTGTTTTCTTTCAGACCCATAGGTCATACATACATGCATGCAGCAACGTGACAACAGTGTAAGTGATGCTATTGAAACATGCATCCCATAGTGTGTTCCACAGCTGGGCAGAGTGTGTTCTGATGTAAACACAACTTCTGCAATGTGTAACTCCACAAAATATCATACATGTACATAGACAGAACATCATTCAATGTGTATGACCATATTTATGGATCACTTACCAACTATGGTTATGTTTCCAGTACCAGACAAAGTCCCTGGTAGTCCACTGGTTATGTCTCTACACTCTATCACCAGCCCATTCAAGTTTGGGTTAGCTGTTATGTTGAGTGTGGACATGGGACATGATTGACCAATGGGATTGTTGTTAGCAGCACTGAGGTAGGTACCACATGTACCACTGGATGATGGGTTAGGAGGGGCACATGGAACAGCCTGTGCCAAGCTAATGAAGTTACCACTGCCTGGACACTGGTTCAGTGTAGTGAAGAGCCATCGTGTGTTGGAGGTGGTACCAGTGACAGTACTGGTACATTTAATAACAGTCCCAGGACAAAGAGGTTGGGAGATGTTGGAGTCACATGACAGGGTCTGGGTACTACCTAGGGGGACAGTCGTACTTTAATCAAACAGAAGATGCACATATCATAATGACTATGTAAATAACTGCCACACACATGCACATTATACTGCATGCCATGAACACATTATATGTCGTCTACCTCCGATGGTGAACAATATAATGCCAAACAAAATCTATAGAAAGGAAGAAACGATTAAAAGATCATGAAAAATGTACATGTACATGTAAGTAAGGCAGCAAACCTACCACCGATGCAGGCTTATGTCTTATGTGAAGTACCAGTTCAAAATCCATTGGGATGACACTATGAATAAGGTTGATCATCTGGAATTGTGTCGAACAGGTGGAAACCAGTAAGCGACATTTTGAATGCATATCCTATATGGCAAAATATGACCTGCCCACATATGGTACATGATGCTTAAAAGTTATGACTACACTATTAATTCCTAAGTAAGTAATGACAATGATTTGTGCATGGTGTGCACATTTACAGAGTACGGTACATAATGCAGTCAACCAGGAGAGAGAGATATACTGTTTTACACAGATGGTCAGTGAGGCTTGGCTAATATCCTTAGGGATTAACTAGAGACCAAACATAGAGAAACTGTTCTTTAAAACAGCCTTCCTGATGCTCAATGAAATTACATGTGGTCTCTTTTGCCCTAATGTTATGTGTACAGTAGCCACAAAGGCACTAGAGTATCTGTCCTGACCAGCGTTACTTGAATGACAGCATGCAATAAAGGAACAACGGCTTCTATGGATTATCATTGATGTTTCAGTACAAAGTAGCAATAACATATTAACTATAGAATTATATTTAACTAGCGTGTCCCCGTGAAAAATCACGGGCTGACTATTCGTCTCGATGTTATTCGTCTCGTTATTCATTTGCCAGATGAACAGTTGGTCTACCTCCTAGCTCAGGACTCTTTTTTTACTGTTTTACCAAATGTTGCATATATAATCTACCACCTGTTCTAACATACGGTTACTACGCAACCTCTATAACATGCCGGCGCAATACAAATATTATGTCAGATAGTAACTAAATGTTCTCGGCCTGTACGATGAGAGTGAACTTGAGAGTGAACCACAATAGCGTTGCTTTTATTCTTTCTGCATGTGATGACATTATTACCTGTACAGGCATATAGGTTTTGTGGCAGGCATGGTCGCTAAGTACGCGTTGCTATGTACCTTTGTAGGAGGTGGTCGTTCCTATTGGTTGCTAGGTACGCGTACATACCTAGCAACCAATAGGCACTAGGCTGAGTATATAAATGAGTTACGCGGACGTACGGATGTACGTACGTATGCTGGAAATAATAGTATTAGATGTCCATCCCAAAAGATTACTTTGCCTTAAAAAATTTCACTTGTGGGTTGGGACGACTTAAAATGTCATTTTAACTGCTAACAGAGAAGTGCCACTTCTCTGTTAGCAGTTAAAATGACATTTTAAGTCGTCCCAATAAAGTCTGCATTAAAGTCTGCATTTGGTGTGTTTGTAAAAAAAAAATGAAAGGCCTTAATAGCTTGAATCCATTGATCTTACTGGATTCCATAAACAAATAATCCTACTTTGTGTATATAGAGGTTATGCGATCACATGCCCACACATGACCACTATCTATAACGGTATGTTCAAAATATGTAGGACAAAGACTAAGGCACAGTTCGATCACTTTTTAGTACTGAGGCTTATAAGGTCCGGTCCAAATAGATATACTACAATCAAAACAGGTACAACCGTTAACAGACACGTGGTGGGTAAAAGTGTCTGCCACTATCTTGTTCCGGGTGGGAAGAGCCCAGAACAGCTTTTGTGGCACGAATGATGGCTAATTCTCTCAAATACATATGAGTACACGAGCACCATGGGTACAACCAGTTAAATGCATTAATTATTCATAGCTTCCATCGCATAGCCCTCTATAAGGCGCACTAAGAGGATATATGTTCTTGTACACTTGAAACATTCGGAGAAATAAATATGCTTGCTACTGCTTTCCATCTGAAGGTTTTAGATTATATTTGAAGAAGCACGTTCCCCTGATATAGCTTATTAGGAACCAAATACTTACCTGCTGGTCCAGCACAAATAGAAATTCTCTTTGATAGTATTGAGTGGCCCGTGTACAGACAGGTTAGGTTTGCACAATTCCTTACAAGGGCCAGGAATTGCGTGTACAAGCTGATTACATTAAAATAATACCATCTATATACAGGTGCTCCCTATCTTTAGTAAAAATCCTTCCTTGCGCTAATATGAGCTGCGCACAATATGAACTGTGAGCCGGCTCCTTGGGCAAGTGGACCATGCGAATCACTCGTCCTGCTGTGAAGCCAGTAACCCAAACTGATGACTCTGCATTTCAGATAGGTACAGGCTGTTGTAGCACTTTTCAATATACATTCATTTCTCACTTCAAGCTTCTCTCAATCGATCAATCGACTGAGACGGGGGGTTAAACTCAACTGACTGGCAGCGCCACTTTTCATTAGCAGAGATTTAAAAGTTGGCTGCTTACAAGTTGGTCTTGGCCCGACCTTACGGCAAATCGTACGTCGGATTACATCCAACTATGAAATCTATAGACCTTATTCGACCGCAAATATGCTTGTGTGACATGCATGTGACATATAAAGGAAAGGCGTCGCCGTTAATGAGATACACGAATATGTCCGATTCGTTTAAGCAGCTTGATAAGGTGGGAATGTTACGCTATAAAGAGAAGCTTGGTATGCTGGGGGTAACCACGGACCCACACAGGCACTTATGCAGTTTCCTCACACAGACTTCAAAAGATGTTTGGCCGGCCCACAAAGTGTTTTCTCCGAGGCATATCACAAGGGCTGCGTAAATAATGACAGCTCAAACTCCGCAATTGAGGCGCAGAATCTCAACAACCCTACACTGTTAACATGCTTTATATCTCAATACACCCACCAGACACCACTACACGTGGATCCTGCTTGGCGCTACCGTTGCGCGTACGCGTTCTATCTTAACACAAAATGGTTTACAGTAGAAGTCGTTAAACTGCCTTGTCTTGATTATGTTATAAATGACAAAAAACGAGGTGAAGTCAAATCAGTCCTATTACATAAAGGAGCCTATTAGGGACCGGGTTGTCGTACAGAAAGATCCAACCTTATTACTTTGTTTTTATACTGCGGGTGGCGACTACTCCATACTGGCGAACATACCTGACGCTACCCTATTTCAACACCAAAAACACAAATCACAAGTTGGGCGTGGCCCGACGTTAGCAACGGTAGGGCCATGCGCTATGTGCCTATTAACTACCAATGTCCGTGTCCAAACCCCATGCTTTTTAGACTAAGGCTACCATAATTACTACTTCTGATTGAACTCACCACACTCGATCCGGTCTCCGTTTACAAGTACTCGTTCACGTGATCGCAGTATTATTAATAAAACAACCATAAAATAGCCAGGATTGCAAATTGACGTCATGGAGCGACGTCATAAGATCACGCCGCAATATCATGTGACAATTATATTGTTTATATTGGGGGCAAGTGACTATAGACCTTATTCACGCGCCATTTTGAATAATTATTGTCATGTGATTCGCTTGTGATTTCTTTACGACTGACTGTTTTACGAGGTTAGCGAGAGTACTGATGGGTTTCAAATCATCATAGCTTGCTTAAAACCTTCAAAGGTGAAGAATTATGTAAGATCTCTGCGCAACGAGTCGCTCTGTGTTTCGATCGAGGCTGTACGCTATGCAATGACTTGTTTTCCCTCTGGTGGTCGGTAGAAGCGCGCGGTTAAAATATAAGGTTTAAAACAGCATGGTTATTTACGGTGCGTAGAGTGCAGTTTAGCCCTACCTGTACTTAGCGAACAGGCATAATTCCATTTTTGGGTGGATGGAATAGGGCAAACTGTGCTCCCTTTTGCAACTTGTATATTCACAAAGAAGAATACAATATCATTCTAGAAATTCTAGTTTTTTGGTGTCTCCAGTTCTGTTACAGAATGTTTCCAGTCTGTAACAGATTATTTACAACGTGTAACAGAACTCGGGACACCAAACAACATGGCCGCCGCTCTTCCCGGGATGACACTGCAACCTCTCTATAGCGCGTCAATGGAATTGAAGCGTTTTTTTCAAGGCCTAACTGCAGTTGCTCGAGCTCGAAAGTACTGCAAGCAGGTCTAGACATTGATCTTTACTCGTTCGACGATACCATGTGGTTTGCTGTTTTCTGTGCTAGAAGTTAGGGAAAGGTATGGGGAAGAACTTTATGTGTTTGTCTCTGTCCGATCTGTTCAGGCATCCGATAACACAGCAAGTTTTACCCATTCTCCCATACACGCGCGGACGTTTTTTGCCCCCAATACAATAATTGTACATATAAATTCGCTGCTCACATGATCGGACTTTAATACAACGCTTCGTGACGTCAATTTGCAATCCCAGAAACCAGATTTAACGACCCCTTACGTGAGACCCTAAAAGAATGGCATGTCTTTGAAACGAACGTACCTTCAAAACCCTTCACGCCACCACATACCTTTGTCACGTTAAATCTGGTATTCTACGGTACATGTCATGCCATGACTTGTGATTTGTTGCAGACAAGTTGTAAAAGTCATAAGGCCCTATTATATTGTCCTCATATGCATAATGTGGTCAACATAAAGGCAATTGTTGATTTTTGGTAGTAAAATGTTCATTCCATTGATGTGGACAGTCATATGTTTTCTCTCCACCCACTTTCAGTGCAGTGATACCACTGCTTTTATTTCATTCCATCGATCTTCCATCCTGGTCTAGTCACACTGAGTTGATGCCAGCCAGGCCCTGCTCAAGCCTGCTGTGGTGGATACCACCATATCAAGACAGGTAACGAAATCATTACTAGTAATATAAGCTATTAGGCTTCTGTGCCCCCCCCCCCCCCCCCCCCCCCCCCTTTCACTGATTTTAAAGTGTAATGTGTGAAGCCTAGCTTGAAGCAGTACAGCAGTTCAATAGTCAACACCAGTTGGCACATATCATGATTTCACTAGTCTTCTTTCACACATCACCAACTGCTGGCACCATTCAGGCGGTCATTTCCCAATACCTTGTTCTACATCTTCCTGGAAGTGTAATCAGTTTTCCTGGCACATACTTACAACAGTGGTTGCCTGATAGTGCTGGTAAGGTACATTCATCCACAATGTTGTGTCTGGATCTTTGTTTATGTAGCATACTTGCTGACCGGAGCTGCCCTCATGCACTTGTTCTGTTTGGTCTGGTCATCATTCCATAATAGTGAAGCTCTGTACCCTGCGGTTGCAGTGCTGTCACACAAAATCTAGTAGTTTTCATTAAATGGGAAATAGTAACATGCAGCCCGAAATCTTAGCATAGTTCAAGGTTATAGTAAGGGGGCGGGTCTCATACCCAGACCCTCAATCCCACAGCTGCGGATGGATTACATCACCCAGGATGGTGTGGGATATCCACCAACCCAAACACCCACACTTCCTCTTGGGAACGTCTCCCACGATGGTACTGCCAACTTAAACAGAGCACAGAGTACTGCCTGTGTGTATAACAGAAAATGTGTACCTTCTGTTTATAGCTGAACAGTGACTCATCTATTTGAACAATCACACCTGGCCCACCCAGCCGCATTATCTCTTAGAGCACACTTCTCGGAGCCACTGGTACACATCAATAGCTGTATTTTTCCCCACATCTGAATTCACGGCTGCATTACAGACTGGGTTTTGTCTGGCCCAGTAGTGGATTTGCACCATCCACTGCTGGAGAGTGAGGTGGCTCTTTTAAAAGAAACTCCCTGCTCTGATGGATATTCTTCCTTTACACTTGTGGCACTTCCACCCAAACCCACCTCTGGCACACTCGACCATAGGTGTGTGACAGCTAATAAAACGAAACTTCTGCAATAATTTCAACTTGTAGATACAACGGAACTTACTTGCTACACTGGGCATCTCTGGCCAGAACCTTCTAGCTCTGAAGAATGCTATAATCTCAGGCGACCTAGTTCTGTTAAAGGTGACCATATACTAGGCAACATGTTGCGAGCAACACTATGAATTTTTGTATATTTATATCAGTAAACTAATGTTTTACTGAATATATAATTGGTTTCGTTGAGTTGCGTGCAACATTGTTGCCTAGTGTATGGTCGCCTTAAGCGCCATGCTGTCTCAAAATGCTCACAACAAATGAAATTTGCGAGCACTCTCCAGATTTATATACCCAATACTGACCAGGTTTGAGATATGGTGAACAGTCATGTGGGACATGGCCTGTCAAAGGAAGTTCCTTTATAAGGATAGATTAGAAGCAAGTGTAAACTTCATGTGTCCTATAAGACATTGCTCACCATCTCTCAACCTAGTCACTGAAGAGCTGGAGATGTTGTGCTTAGGTGACAACAATGTGTTAATAGATGATATGCACGTTTACATGTAGGTGGGTAAAGAGTGGTTCATCAATTATACATGATTAATAATTGTAGTAGTTTGATATTCTATTTAAAGCGCATGCTCTTGAATGTATGGTGCAGGTTAGTCTAGGGACCCGACAGATCGGTTAGAGACTATCAGTCTGGTACAGCGCGCAACGAATTTGTTCCCTACTGCAGAATTCCTGCAGTAGCATGAATCTTGTTATAGCCCAACCTCTTAGCATGAATATGTTATAATCCGACCAGCTCAGCGACTGGTGACTTAGCTAACCAGGTGTATGCGAAATGGAGGGTGGTTTCATAGCTGAGCGATTTAACATCGTGATAGTAAAAACTGTTTACCACTTATTCACGCAGTGAGCTTCGTCAACAACGAAAGCTTTAACTCTCTCTGTCAGAGTAGTGTTTTTTTAGTAGTAAACTTCTCAGAGGTTTACTACTAAGAAAACACTACTCTTTGAGTCTCCACTTGTGATTGTCTAATGGTAATTCAGGAGTGAAGTAGACCAGGCTATGGTCTCCTCTTTCCACGCCCTCCTTAACAGATGCAGAGGTACAGCTAGTGACAGCAGCAACAGAAAGCCCTCTTGAGATAAAGCACTTGACCTATAACGAAGCATTGTACATGCAAGGCCTAATGCATGCATGCAGTCAAATTAAAGATGTTCGCTTACTTGGTTATTGCGGTAAGAGGGGAAACCACAATAACTATTGAACGTTTTCCCGGCTCTAGCAAGTCGAACATGACTGGAAGACATTGCGTAACACATGCAGACTCTTTCTGTATCCAGTAGGAAGAACAACGAATACATCCCGGCCGGTTGCTATTCCAATTACAACATCCATCTGGAGATCTTTAAGACCGCTATACCCAATCCTTAAAGCAGTATTCTGTGCAGCAGCTCTGAAACCACCCTCCTTTTTGCATACACGTAAAAAATTCATGTCTGGGCTGGTCGGACTATAACATATTCATGCTAAGAGGTTGAGCTATAACAAGATTCATATGCATGCTACTGCAGGAATTGTGCAGTAGGGAACAAATTCGTTGCGCGCTGTACCAGACTAGACTGATAGTCTCTAACCGATCAGTCGGGTCCCCAGACTAGGCGCAGGCTATAGGTATGATGTTGCGTACCTACCGCGAAACCAAACTATGTGTTCTATCAAGGTCGTCACAAGTTTTGAGCTGCAAAACACCCCGATAGGGGGAGGTCACAAGCACGTTAGTTTACGATTAAAATTCTTTTTCCGCGATCAGTCAAATGCGTATACCGCAATAATCTGATTAGCCTGTCACCATATGTCGAGGGGGGTGGGGGGGGGGGGGGTTCGTAATAGTTACCATTTGACAGATGCACAATACCCACACGGCTGTATGTCGGCTATGCTAAAATACAAAAAATATAGCATAATAAAAACCTGGGGGCTGGGATGTCCAATTCGTAGGCGCGTCGTTGCAGGCAACGTTTCAACCCCTCGGCAACACCAGATGCCCCTTGCTTGGGTATGGTAACTTAAAGGTAGGGGAAAACCTGCTAATATATTGCAGTGTTTGTTTATGCATTCGCTTAAATGCTTGCTTTCATATCATATCTTGGACCAGCTCAGCATAGCTACTTTGGGACAGCGATGCTGTGTGAATCTATGTGCATGCATGCAAATCACGAAGTTGGCTGTGTACTACTCACCATTCATAGACCGAGGTATTTCACCATGCATATCAGTGGTGGTGTACGTTCAAACGTTCGTATACTTGTCAGTATTTTCTAGTTCTACTGGTGATTATGCGGAGAAATACTGGTTTATAATAATAGCTATGTTGTTGTCAATAAAGTTCTCAGTAGTGCTATGCGTCTTGAATAATGTAGCTACAAATTATTGATAAATAATGTAAGAATCCTACCATGTCTGAAGGGGCTGGAGTAGAGGAGGCGGAGGCCAGGAAGCATAGAGCAAACGACCTTTAGTGTTCAGAGCTGGGTTGGGTGTGTATCCCACTTGCAGTATAGAGACCTATGGAAACTGGGGAAGGGAAGCCCAATATATTTCTCTCGCCTAGCTTCTCACCTGGCCATCATCACCTCTTCCCACAAAGGTAAGGTGTACACAGAGCTATACAGCCGGCTGAACCTCACCCTAGTTCGGGCTGTGGCTAGAGCCTTGTTGGCAAGATGTGCTCTCTCCAATTGACAGGGCTCATCAGTTGCTCAAGTTCAAAGTTGCTCTCAATGTATGGCTGCCTTGGATGTTTATGGCCATCATGTACTGTGTTGCAAGTTGGGGGGTGATGTTGTCTCACGTCACAACAGGTTGAGAGACATCTTTATGATTTTTGTCACTCTGCATGTCTTCCTCCACAACTCAAGATGGTCGTCCAGCTGATGTTCTTGTTCCAAACTGGGTCCTGGGTGACCTGTCTGTCACATAAACTGTAAATGCACAAATTTTTCAAGAATTTTCAAGAAGCGTGTGTGACAGCAGATTCAGCTGCCTTGGCTGCCCAGATCCACAAGACTAGAGTAAATGATGAAAGGTTAGGCTGGCCCCCCATGTGGTAGAGACATACGAATGTTGGGGCACTGAGGCTATTCAAGTACTGTCTAGACTTGCCACCAATCTGTCAACTCCCAAGTCATTCGTGTGCAGTGAAGTATTTGGAAGACTCAGTTTGGCCCTTGTGGGAGCAAATTCTCTAGCCATCCCATCCCGCTCTCTGTAAACTGTGCATGTTAGGTAAAGTGTGTATTACGTACTGTAGGTGGTAGTAAAGTGAGGATGGTCTATGTCGATTTGAACGATAATAACTGGACAACAGGCAAGACAGCTCTTTGATATATCTACCATTGTTTAGCTTGTCTTTGGGGGTAAAATGGTAACAAGCATATTGTCCATCTAGGTACTGGAGTGCTTGTACCAACATCAACACCTGTTGATAGGACCACATTCCCTACATCCCAACAGACCACACCCCTTCCACCTATCACCATCACATCAGAATCATGTAAGTCATGAAGGTGGGTGGGGGGGGGGAGGGGGGCATGATGCCAGTGGTGTACTCAGAGCACATTCCATTTTTCTCACCACGTAAGTAAATGAAATTCTCAGACATCTTTGTTTGGTGTGTGATGCCTGGTTGGCTGTTGTGCTGCTTTGCCACAATTATAATTATATTTTAAATAATCATTATTTCTCACTGCTGTTGTATTTGAGGGTTCTTGACAATTAGATAGGCTAAAAACGGTTCATAAACCTAGTTTCCAGCTGCAAAGCAATCTAGGCAGCCAAGAGTGTGGCAGAGACATGGCATATATGTTGCTGGTTCAACCCCCAAAGATGTTTTCATCCCTCTAACGGAAGAAACAGCATAGGTATGACAACAGGAAAGAAGCAGTATATTACATGAACAGGAAGCAGTATGGCTATTAAGAGGGACAACCAATTTACCATAAGCACATGCTTTTCCAAAACTGCAATCCAATGTGACCGTTTCCATATGCTCAGGGAAGGCATAGCTAGCCCAGTGATTGCAATGAGCATGGCTACGAACCCCAGCTAAGAAACATCTGAGTTAGGTACAAGTCTTAGATATATAAATTTTCAACTGCTCCACCATTTGCTCATTCCAATTTCTTTTCACCTCCATCATGACGAACTTAGTATAGTTCCACATACATACCTACATATGTACAGTGAACCATTGGTACAGAAGTACAAACCTTTTTTCCTTCTACAAATTCTCCAACCACTCCAAATAGTGCTTTATTGGCTCAGTGCGTTTGTGAGTACCCCCAAAAATATTGACACGGCAATCAAAATACACACTTATATAGCATAACCTACTGATGTTCAATAAAGTCCAAGTACTAGATATACAACTTCCAATGAATAGTCTGTACTGGGGAATGGAAGCAATATGCAAAATCCCTAGCCTAAAGCCTGGGGTTGTACCCCCTGGGAAAGCCTCTCTTCCATTCATCCCTGAGCCTAGGGAAAGCCTCGCTCCCATTCAAACCTAAAGCCCTTAAAGTATGGGAAAAGCCTCACTTACATTCAACTAATCCCATCTTCCAATCTAATACACTGTTCCCAAAGATATTGACACCTGATATGGTTCATCTATATAAAGAATGGTAGGGTGGGCAGCTAAGGCTGCCAGCTGCATTGCTTACCCACCCACCACTCCACCTGTGCATTGACTGTACTTGTACACATGTTTGCTGTTCATACTTGCACATCAATGGTCGGTGGCACCCTTTGGGCTTCTACCCTGACCTAACCACCTTTGACCAGCGTGGTCTTCATTGCATAGTAGTTTGAATCCAACAACATACATAAAGCAACTGATGTGATACGACCAGCATGTACGTTGTGCACGATACACACATATGCACGTAAACATTTGTTGGCACAATTATAAAAACTCACCTGATAGACATGTGACAATTACAGTTCTGACATGCGTCTTTCCCAGAAGGGTTCTTGCAGTGCAGGTATAGACACCATAGTCCCTGTCACTTGCAACGTTGATAACCAGCTCCCTGTTAATTGCAACACGGTTATAGCTGAGTGTGGTAATGCAGTTGCAGGGGTTGTTGGCCGGATTGGATGATGACGTAATGTTTTCTTCATCCTTCCTCCATGTTGTGGGCCATGAACGGTACCCACAGGAAAGGCGCACCAGGTCTCCTATCTGACCATATATGGAGTCTGTGGGCACAAGAGGGAATCAGCTGTGAGCATGTCGGCTGAAATAGGGCAATCAGCCACATCATCCAAGGTAATATTTAGTGGTTTCATGAATGAATTTAAATTGACACGAATGCAACATATACAAATGTAAACTCACCTGATGTGAGCATTTATAACATGGAGCAAAACATGGCATTCACTTGCATTCACTTGTTTAAATAAACAAGTGAAGTCATGTTTTGATAAACAGTTCGTTAATTCTATCTGCAGCCATGCCATACAAAATAAATGTATAAATTTGCCAATTCTTTGTGGTTTCATGAATGAATTTAAATTCACGCAGCAGTCACAGTTGGGATGACTGCTGTGTGAATGGACCTATAACATTTTGCAAGAAAGAGAGTGGATGTGTGGGCAATTAAAATCCATGCATAATTAAAAATTTAGGCCATTGTAATTTGATGACCATGCATTTGGTACTTAGTATATCTTAATAATTGGTAAACTGGGAAAGGAAAAACTATGTCATCGTGCCCATTAGACACCAGTACTTCCACAATACAAAATGTACATGTAATTCCAATGCTGTTAAAATGGTTGACCAGATGTTTGATATGATGGTTCTGGGTTTGATCAGATGGTGTTGGACCTGTTGGTAATGGACCTGATGTTAGTGCATGAAAATGAAAGCTAGTTCCATACATCATGAAGCCCTGAGTGCATTTTGATTGTTGTACATACAAATGCTTTCCTTTAAATTTCCTATCCTTGTTTTACCTCTTTTCTTTACGGAAATTGATGCTATCTATCTACCCCAGTGAATACAAAGTTTGCCAACCCATAGGGGTATCTTCAGATGTGTCAAATGTTTTGTATGCAGGGCAGGGTCAAAAGTAGAAGTGAGGAAATATATCCTATAGTGCGGGGATTAGCACAACAGTATGCATGAGCATGTTAAAAGTGATGAGGATAAAAACAGATGAGGGTAAATGAAGGCTGAGGATGAAAAGGGGATGGTCAGCAAGAGTGATGATGACATTGATGGCGATGTTGGGCAAGATAACTGTACAGCTAATGAGGTGCTTACAGCAAACATTATTGAAGCCTGCAGAAGCAAGTTCCATAGCTACTAATACCCAATGACCTCAGAGATATTAGATGCTTAAGGAATATAAATATGCCAACCTATACAATATTGTGGTGTACCAATGGATATTATTATTGTAGTAAAGTTACTTTTCTAAAAAATATGTCTCCCGTAATCAACAGAAGAGATCTAAGCGATGAGCAGAATACGGTGCACCAGATCTCCTATCTGAGCATATTGTAGTAAGGAGACTGTAGGCACAAGAGGGAATCAGGGATGAATGAATTGGCCCAAATCGATGGGGAGGAGGAGGGTTGCCTGTTAGTTAGTCCCCCTAGTATCTGTTCTTCCAGTCATTACTGCAGGTCTGCTGGTCCCAGCAGAGTTGATGGCCACCACTGAGACAGTGTAGACTGTGTTATTGGTCAGTCCAGTGAATATGTATGTGTTAGCATTAGCAGGTAGGGAGATAGGAGTGCTGCCATTGATACTGACATTGTAGCTGGTAGCCATGGGAACAGATGTCCAGGTCACTGTTAGCTGGTCTGAATAGATGTTTGTCATTGATGTAATGGTTGGAGCACTGGTAGGGGCTGAAAGTGAAGGAATGAAATAACAGCTTCAACATAGTTGTACAGTCCCCACGCTGATGACCAGTTGTACAGATGATTAGTTGTACAGTCTCCATGGTGATGAGGTGTACATGTATACAAGAATACACATAAGCAATGCGCACACACATGTAAGATTCTAGAAAATTACTTGGTGGACATCTAATAATTGTGTTCACAATATACTCCGTTCCCACATAGGATGATTCAAAAGGGTATAGACACCATAGTCTCTGTCACTTGTAACTCTGATAACCAGTTCTCTCCAATAATCATCACTGTTATAGATCATTTGTGTAGTGCAGTTGCAAGGATTATAGGCAGGATCGGACAATGTAATGTTTTTCTTATCTTTCTCCCATCATGAGAGCAATTTGCGAAATCCACAGGAGGAGCTCACCAGGTTTCCTATTTGGCAAGTTTCGATTGTACACATTAACTCCATATTTACCGACATTGATCATGAGGACGTGGCCTGTCTAACGCTGGGAAGATGCACGCGCACTTGGTGAGTGAAACTGTGTGCTGAGAACTTGAAGCGCTTGTTTGAATGTCACGTTAACTGCCGGTGTGCGCGCGGGCAATACCATTAAAATGTATAGCACAACTTAACTATATTCAAATATAATAATAATTTAACAAAGCGACCACTGCAGTTGCAAAATACTGATACATCATCGATCGAAGCACTGAAGACGTTCGGCCTGATTTAAGAGACGGGACTGGGTGTGCATGGCGGTCAGAAAGCGCAATTTTGTTTCGATCTTCATGCAGTGGCGTAGCGAGGGGGGGTGGGGGGGGGGGGGGACATATGTCCTCGGGCGCAGGGTGGAGGGGGCGCCACGAGAGATAATTGATTATCGCGTCAATGAGAACTCACGAACGCTGTACATGGGGCAGTTGTAAACCCGTTTCATATAATATAAAGCTCCTCCCCTTCCCTCTTTTCCGCTAGGTACCCCCACTATCGGGCCCGGGCCAGAAACCGACAGCCTCTTCCCCCCCACCCCCCCCCCCCAGGCGCCATTAGGGTATTATGTCCCCGGGCGTTCAACACACCACTGGAATGCAAGCAGCTTGAATTGTTTGATACTGAATTCATCTACTGATGGATAAAACTATAGTACGGTAGGTACATGTGAAATGTTTTATGCGGCGGGGGGGGGGAATTTAAATAATGCTGACAGGTGAGACTTCATTATTAGACATGCAGCAATTATAATTATGTAAATACAATGCAAGTGCAAGTTCAAATGTCTACTAACTGACTAACTCAGCCGTGAGGCCCCAAATCTATTCCCATGCTGCTTTATGCAGTCAGCTTCCACATCCGTCTGCTTACGTTATCTATATCTCTGAATAATTAATTAATTATACATTAAACGAGCGCGTGACCCGCTCAGTTCCAAATAGGTTTTGTAATCTTGTGAACGAGAAGTGAGGAGAGAAATTGACAATCATTACGTGATTCCTGCTCGGAATGATGCCTTTTTTGCTTAACCACAAATTTATATATTAATTGTCCTACCGAAACTGTGCGACCATCCTATTTTGTAGAACAGCTGTAACATAGGTAAGATGTTGATGTTTGTGTCATATTTAGCATTTCAGTAGGGAGATAAATATTTTTATTATTATGTTTACAGATTTCCATTGTGGTCATATCGTTCACCATCAGAGGTATGAATACTGGATACATTATTGCCTTACAGCTGTACCCAAACTGCTGCATACATGTAGGGCATTTTGCTTTGCTTCGTAACATATGCGTAGGCGATGGTATATAACTAAATACATGCGTGCTAAGTCTATCATCTATCATGCTGTGTCAAACACCTATTGTCTTGACATACCACAGGTAGTGCCCAGACCCTATTGTGTAGCCGTGACATCTCCCAACCTCTCTGTCCTGGGACTGTTACTAAATGTACCTGTACTGTCACTGGTACCACCTCCAGCACACGATGGCTCTTCACTACACTGAACCAGGCCAGTGTCCATACACTGGTAACTTCATTACCCTGGGACAGACTGCTCCATGTGCCCCTCCTAACCCATCATCCAGTGGTACATGTGGTGCCTACCTCAGTGTGGCTAACAACAATCCCATTGGTCAATCATGTGCAATGTCCACACTCACCGTCACAGTTAACTCAAGCATGAATGGGCTGGTGATAGAGTGTATAGACCTACATGTAAGCAGTGGACTACCAGGTACTGGAAATAGTTGGTAAGTGGTTTATGTGAGTATGCATGCTGATGGAGCTGTGTGACAATCAATTTGGCTATTGTAATTGAGCTAATGGTCAGTATTCCTTGGACTGTGGCCCCCACCTCAATACAGCCAGCAGTTCATATATCCCCTCCACTCCAGTGACCTGAGATGTCATTTCAAACTCAAAGAAGGCCATGATGCTATTTGAAGATAATTGGTTGTACTACAGCACAATAAGTAACATGTTTGCTGTACCCACTGTACCAGAGACTGCATATGTAAACCACTTCAGTGTAGCTACACAACATATGTATGGTCAAATATAACTGTCCATCTTTGTGCAGCAATGGTAATGTTTATTAATACAAATGTACTGAACATTATCTATATCTTATAACTTATCCTCTACGCTTGATTACTGTACTAACTCTCAGTCCACACCTCCAGGACCACATACATCGTGAGGTGATATGGGGGGGGGGTGTGTGGAGAAGACCTGGTGCCATGGGGTGTGTGCAGGAGACCTGGTGTCATGGGGTGTGTGGAGGAGACCTGGTGTCATGGGGGGTGTGGAGGAAACCTGGTGCCATGGGGTGGCTGGAGGAGACCTGGTGCCATGGGGTGTGTGGAGACCTGGTGCCATGGGGTGTGTGGAGGAGACTTGGTGCCGTGGGGTGTGTGGAGGAGACCTGGTGTCATGGGGTGTGTGGAGACCTGGTGCCATGGGGTGTGTGGAGACTGGTGCCATGGGGGGTGTGGAGACCTGGTGCCATGGGGTGTGTGGAGGAGATCTGGTGCCATGGGGTGTGTGGAGGAGACTTGGTGCCGTGGGGTGTGTGGAGGAGACCTGGTGCCATGGGGTGTGTGGAGACCTGGTGCCATGGGGTGTGTGGAGATCTGGTGCCATGGGGTGTGTGGAGGAGACTTGGTGCCATGGGATATGTGGAGACCTGGTGCCATGGGGTGTGTGGAGGAGACTTGGTGTCGTGGGGTGTGTGGAGGAGACTTGGTGCCATGGGATGTGTGGAGACCTGGTGCCATGGGGTTGGTGGAGGAGACCTGGTGCCATGGGTTGTGTGGAGGAGACCTGGTGTCATGGGGTGTGTGGAGGAGACCCGGTACCATGGGGTGTGTGGGGGAGACCTGGTGCCATGGGGTGTGTAGAGGAGACCTGGTGTCATTGGGTGTGTGGAGGAGACCCGGTACCATGGGGTGTGTGGGGGAGACCTGGTGCCATGGGGTGTGTGGAGGAGACCTGGTGCCATGTGGTGTTTGGAGGAGACCTGGTGCCATGGGGTGTTTGGAGGAGACCCGGTACCATGGGGTGTGTGGGGGAGACCTGGTGCCATGGGGTGTGTAGAGGAGACCTGGTGTCATGGGGTGTGTGGAGGAGACCCGGTACCATGGGGTGTGTGGGGGAGACCTGGTGCCATGGGGTGTGTGGAGGAGACCTGGTGCCATGTGGTGTTTGGAGGAGACCTGGTGCCATGGGGTGTGTGGTGGAGACCTGGTGCCATGGGGTGTGTGGAGGAGACCTGGTGCCAGGGGTGTGTGGAGGAGACCTGGTGCCATGGGGTGTGTGGAGGAGACCTGGTGCCATGGGGTGTGGAAGAGACCTAGTGCCATGGGGTGTGTGGAGGAGACCTGGTGCCATGGGGTGTGTGGAGGAGAACCTGGTGGGCATGTGGAGGAGACCTGGTGACATGGGGTGTGTGGAGGAGACCTGGTGCCATGAAGAATGAACAGGTATCTCCTTATGGTGCCACATCTGTTTGAATTTGCTTGTGCAATTATAAAGTTTTATCAAGTTTGCAGCAATGATTTGAAAAACATAATTTTTAACTGGAGGTATAAAATCATCTCACTAGTCCATCTCACATTTCATGTTCTATAAAACAAACACATTCTACCTGTGTAAGAAAAAAGACAGTGTTCATAAAGTGATTGAAAATTACTGCATGTCCATTACTACACCCTTAGTCATGTAATGATGAAGGCCCGATCACCTGAAGTGAGGGAGGGAAAAAGGGAAAGAGAGATTAGGTAGTGATTGATTGAGTACATGCACTAGAGCTCTACTATCATGTTGTTCGATGAGGCATCTAAATCAATTCCTTATAATTGGGGGTTAAATTTTATTTTAATGCACCCATATTGATAATATATCTACCTTCTGTTGCACACTGACTAACTCAGGGGAAGGTGCTAAAGCTACCACACCCTACCCCCACACCCCACCTTTTTTTGGATAATATGTCCCTATCAAACCATGAATAGCTGGCATATTGATCCATGCATCTCAAGGTTCAAATCTTTGCAGAAAAGATGTCACACACACACACACACACACAGGCACACCACACACACTCACACGCACTCACACACACATACACACACACACACACCTCATGTGGCCTGGTGAGGCTGTACTGTAGAGTATATCACAGGGACTGGCTCCTTGGGTACAGGCACTTGCAAGGGGACCCTTGCTCCAAGCCCCACCTCAGCATAGATGAGTCCTTCAGGCTGATATAAGTAACACCATTACAATGATTACATGGGTCACCACCACACAGTACCTTGGGAGGAGGGGGCGTGTCCTTTGGTGGCAGAGGTATAGCGTTCTTATCATTTCTGTATTCGGCGTTGACAAAAGCAGACATCAATCATATATACTCTTTATTAGTTCAACACACACACACACACACACACACACACAGGTCACAAATCTCAGGTGGACAAGCACTTACTCATCATGGCTTGCTACTGATGATCCTGTGTGTAGGGAAGGATTATGAGAGCTGACCCCACAACACCACACATAATATGTCCAGAAGGTGTCAGGCTAGTTTTAATAAAAAGGCAGCAGGTTCACACCATCTTGGTATTGAGTGTCCAGGGTACAACCATCTTGATTTTGTCCCAGTTATGTGGAATAAAAACCAGGTTTAACCTGGTCACCCCCCCCCTCCCCCCCCCCCCCCTCCCTCGCAAAACGAGGACATAGCCAGGATGGTTGATATGCTTTAACTGTTCAATCCCAGGATGGGAAAACACCTTTGTTCTTTGTGCCTTTTTGTTCACAACCAGCCTAGATGTTTTCCAACCTGAACTTTTAAAAAGATTTTCCTATGACATGGATCACCTTTCTTCTTCTGCATCACCACCATCATCACCACCACCACCACTATGGCCACCACTAGCACCACTATGGCTGCTACTGCAACACCTACTCCAATACCAACAGCAGAGGAACCAGAGGGCTGGGGTACTGGTCCAGAGCCTGATGCTGGAACTGATGTTGAATCTGGAAGTCCTGCCAATAGTTATAATGTACAATGCACTGAGTTAAGTTATAGTTACCTACTGTATTTATATAACATACTACACAATAAACACATTACACACATTACACACGCACGCACGCACGCACGCACGCACACGCACACACACACACACACACACACACACACACACACACACACACACACACACACACACACACACACACACACACACACACACAACTAACCTGCTCCTGTTGAGATAGATGGCAATATAGTCCCAGCTAGACAGAGGGAAACCATCAAAGGTATGGGATTATGCAGTGTACCTTATGCAGATATATAGTGTACACTTTAAATATATAGCACTTTCCACATAACATTACAAAGTATGCTTCATAAGCAGGTGAATAATATTTGTAGCTTTTTAAAATGAAGGATTGCGATTAAAAAAAAGTTAAATAATCCATGGATAATGAATGATAAGTTGGCAGAGCACAAAACTAGTACTTATTAACTTGTTCTAGATATTGTTGACAGTGGATTATACACTTATTAATGCCTAGTTCAAAACATCATGAGGACACATTCTAATCTTTATTTCTCCTCTGCTCACCTGATGATTCCACTACTGAAGAAGACATGCCTAGAAGGTGTAAAAAGCTTATCAATACTTGAATTTGCATGTAAGGTATATGGTATAGGTGTGGTGTGAAGGATCATGTGACGTAGGTGTGGTGTGAAGGATCATGTGACATAATGGTGTGGTGTGAAGGATCATGTGACAATAGGTTTGGGTGTGAAGGGATACATTATAGGTGAAAATTGGATGAGTATCATGCACACATTGCCACTAAAAAACATGCTCTCCTAAGCTGCAAGGTGCAAGTGGTGAAATCAAGTTCACTGTGAACAACAAGGGTGTGTAGTAGCTGGTTGGCAATGGAACAGAACATGTGCAGTGAGGCAGAGACCAGTATAACTGAGGGAGCTTTATATAATCGTCCAGCTGGCAATCCAACACTGTGATGGGTATGTGTGTTGTCTGGTGCTTGCCTGTCGCTGTAATGGTGCTGCTCACATTTGTGCTAGCACCCTACGATTGTGATATGTGAGAACCTGAGTGTGGTCAAGGACCTTGGCAACAAGAACATCAGTAGTGGTACTACTTGGCACTGTAGGTATTACTTGGTGGATCACAAGGGTGTGAGGTTATGGATCAACTCGCTATCACATGGCCAGTTTCTTGGCACATGATTTGGCTGCATGACAAGAAAAAGAAACTTCTCTTGTCATGCAGCGATGCGTTGACTAACCCGGGCTCAGGCATTTCAACAATACAGCAAGAGACGATAGAACCGAGTGCAAGATGGCTGTGTGATATGGGAAAGTGGTGTAGAGTTGATGCCTTTCATAGTGGCTGAAGGTCACCCCTCCAGCTGCCTCTACTTCACCTTAGTGTTGATACATTCTCCTCCAAAGGTGCCTTACTAGTTGTTGAGTTTGGAACAGTTATGAAGCACATGCCCGTGTACCATTGCCTGGCACAGAGATCCCTTCAAATGAAAACACAAAGGGTGAAATGGAGTGTGAATCAATAACCAAGGATACCATACATATGCTATGGCTTCCCATCACATGATATGGTTGGCTTGACATTCCGCATCAACTACAGAGTTATGCAGACAATAGTGCTTGTTTTTACAGAGGAGGAGAGGATATGTGTATGTCCATAGAGCACCTGGCTGGCTATAATAATAATTTGAAAGGCTTGCATCCCATGCAGTTACCTGTTTGCTGCTTGTATGTAGTACAATAAGCTTCACCTGGGGCCGTGTGCTAATAAATAAACAGGTCTTTTGATGAAGAGAACCACTGTCTACATTGTCTAGCATTCCATTAATCAATGACTAGCACATAACACACACACACACACACACACACACAACACACACCTTCCAATAAGCAAACTAAACTAGTTCAGTGACACCAGAAAAGGTGATGCACAGTTCCCTTTAGAGATGTGGTAGCTCACTCAGGTAACCCTGAGCCTGTGGGCCCACTACACCAAGCGTATCAAGGCTAGGGGAAGGAATGACCTTTTCAGCCTGGGCTACTACTACGTCCAAGATGAGTATGATTTCCAAGATTTGATGTACCAGATGGTGACTAGAGCTAGAAGGCAGGGCTAACAACACCGTCTATAGTACACAACGTATTGCACTAATAACTAACTGTCCATATTCAAGACAGCATTCAGAGCAAGAGTGATGAATCTAATTGCAGTTCAGAGGTAGATGACATTACACTATGAGGTTGCTCTGATTAATGTCTAATGTCCTGGGTGTACCCATCCGAGCACACTTGTAGCCATGGTGCATAGGAAACAAAGTTTTATGCGTTCTGCCATTTTGTACATAAGGAGTTACAAACCTTTGGCCCAACTGGATAAGGACATGTACAAACATGGCAAAGCGTGTACAAGCGTGCCCCGATGGTACACCCAGGACATGCCCAGGCTGCCCCAGGGTATTATCGGAATATATGATAGTAGGTTCCATATAGGGTTTGTGCCGTATCATGAAATCATTACCAAAATGCGACCTGCGTACCAAGAAATGTATAGTTCAGCTCTTTGCTGCTATCGAACCAAAAAGAAAGAAAGAATTTTCAGATCTTCAGACTGTTTAAGAAAACAAAAAAAAAAAATAGCGCATGCTGTTCTCGTTTCCAGACCAATTCTTCACCTCCGTCATTGTCATCTTCTCCTCAGGAGAGTATAACTCGGGATAGGAATGGTTTTAAAAAGCACAAATTATACCAATCGCTTTAGAATTTCCTGGAAGAAGATCTCCAGGTATCGGATAAAAATTAAAATATGGAGCTCTATTTCAAAAGGGGTCCCGTGGCAATAATTTATGCAATATCATTTTAATTGCAGTTTTTGTTCACCACTTTTGGCTTGCCTTCCCGTCAACAAAAGAGGAGAGCTAAACGACGAGAGGAATACCTCCAAAATTGAAACGGTTGACGAGTTAAGAGTCCTCAAAGTTTGGTACAATGCTGATCCTGAACAAAAGTCGGCGTCTGCTCGTGACAGTTTCAAAGCTAGTCTTGTCCCATTGTATGCAGCTGTGGGTGGATTTTTGTCACCAATACGCAAATTTGCGTAGCAGTGATGTAATCCACTCGCCATGGGTCTGGGGATGAGACTACTACAGAGCAGATCTTAAATCGAAATGAGCTTCTAAGTAGCACGAATTCTGATGCAGTGAAAGCTTCTAAGAGGAGGAGATAGAATATTTCAAAATGAAGGAAACTAGATATTAAAAACATTCTCTCTGAGAAAGTAGGACTTGAAGCCAACGGTGGTGTAAACAGGAAGGGAACAAGGAATCAACAATGATACGAAAATTTTTAAAGTCCAATATTTAGCACTTTTGTATAGTACATACATTTTACGTTGGTAAACATAGGACTTAAGATCTTCGTTGATCCTGTGGTGTATAAGCATGCCCCGACAGGTACGCTCAGGACATGCCCAGGACATTAGACATTAGCTTGCACAGAGGGATTTGTTGATTCGTTGACGTAATCTATAGTTATAATTTCACCAGTCTGCATATGTAAACCACACATGGTAGAACTGAAACTAATGGCAAATCACACCCTTCATCTTATCACAGCAACTAAAAAAAAAAACAAAAAAAAAACATGATAAGTAAATATCTTTTTCTAACTCAGTGCTTTTACTACTACTGGGACTTCTGTGCTGTGGTTTCAGTTCACACCTCCATAGCCATAGAGATCAAAAGGACTGCCATGCTTACTGCAAGGGATGCCCCATAGCTCCCTGATAGGTGGAAAAGAAACTCTCATTCTAACACAAAGTAAAACACCTTGTGTTGGCCATTACCATTATGACTGGACACTGATGGTTTTTGGCACACTACAAAATCCTGATCTGATGTTTGAATTTGCACACACTCAGGGAATAACCACAACCCGATAACGATTGGGCATGAAGTAGATGAAGCCAAAGACTTTCTATGTGATGCTGTCTGCGAAGTTTACCCTAGGAGACATTGTATAACCGTGCATTATAATTGCTGAATTCACCAGTGTATACTACACTATTTTGGTGCGTTATATTTGCTACCTGCAAAATGTCTTTTTATCTTGATGACTATCCAATTGCACTTGGCATACCAATTAGAACATGACTGCATCTGATTTGCCAATATTTATTATAACCGTTCAAAAGTGTGTACACTTTCGCACTAATGATTTAGACAAATAGTGTTCCATTCAATGTATGGAAGGCTGGTACCTAACATTATTGTGGTGAACTGAGCAGGAAAGCATGTATGCACATTCCACAGTTTTATCTTTATCAAATAACATTGATCTGATCTGAATCAAAAGACCTCTCTCTCTATATATATGTATTGAATTGGATAGACCTGTTACAAGCTCACATTTGCAATGAATTAGGAAAGTCAGCATTCACTTTGAAAACAAACCCTCGCATTAGGCTTATTCCCTTACAGTTTTATGATGAATAGGCCAAATTTGGATATTGAAAGCAGTTCACAGAAGAAAAAAACTACCAGAGGGGTGATTTTGCTGGGCACTGTCACTATAACTTTAACCAAGTGGTTCACATACGCAGACAGGTGGCATTAAATATTAGCTCTAAACCATACACATATTGACTATTTACCATTATTTACATACAGAAGCAGTTAAAAAAAAAAAAAAAGAACAGTTCCTGGGAAAAAAAAAAACTGTTTGGACTTTTATATACATAGGACCACTAATATGCAACATTTGGCTCGACTATAATGTACAATAAAGGAGATACAGCGTTTTGAAGATAGCACAACTTGGATTTGGCCCGTTTATGGCCATTTTATCTCCCCCCCCCCCCCCCCCTCTTCTGTTGTTCAGGTAAGCAGTAAGATGGGATGCCTCCAAATCTTTGGGGGTATACATCCTCTGGTGTAGTGCTCTGCATGTCTCCAGATAGCACCTTATGTACTTTGTGGGCAAACCTTATGACCGTTGCTGGTAACCCATCTGGGATCCCTTTTGCCCGGAACCAAGTACAAGGTACACATGTATACCAGTCAAACTGTAAATTTGGTTAGCACTACTGACCACACAGCTGCTCCAGCTCCCTAGGAGATGATTAAACGCGGAAGGAAATTTACGTATAGATGTAGCTACTTGGCTAGCTTTTCTCACTAATAATCACCAAGTAGTTTGGATATGAAGATAATATGCTACGTTGTCAAACCAGGTTGTTTTTTAGTGACACACAGCAGCCTAACCATAACAAAGGAATACCAATGATGCATCAACCACCTGCGAAGTTTCAACAACCGCACAGTATTTGTGCTATGAAAAACGGTTATCCTAAACACAAAACATGGTGTTTTTGTTGATAAAACAGTTTCCTTTTACCAGACTAATGTGACAAACAATGGCACCACGTGCCATAAAAGAGAAATGAAATTCTGCAAACACTTTTTATTGCAGATTACACAGCATAATACCATGGCTACTGAACACAAAAGCTCCATGCTTTAGTCATAACCTAGTAAGTGTAATACAAAATCGACCAGGTGGATTTGTAAGCATGTCTCTAACACGTAGACCAGCTGGTACAGAAAGTGTACTGATTAGTTATAATGTAATCAATGATTACTGTAATGTTTTCTGGACACTAGAGTGCATTTTTACTCCTGATTCCCGATTTGATTTGGCTTAGCAAACTGGATAATATCTGTTTACGCACAAGGCTATCAGTTCAAATATATACTGTGCAAATTCAATCATCAGACTTTGAAATTTGGAAACAAAATAATATGGAACATATTGACATTGCAGGGGGAAGGGAGAGGGGGGATGACGGAGACAATACTGCATAGAGAATAAGTGGACACATACACTTAACATTTATGACAGAACAATTAGCACCAAACCAAACGAGGATTACATTGTCACAAATACCCACCTTCTGAAGATGATGGTAGGGTACCTGGCAATAGAGAACAATGCTGTAATCACCAATTACAGAAGAATGTACACAGGTACATACAGACGTGTACCCAAGTAATATAAACATTGTCCATACTATTCTATACATATCATGAGCTTGCAAGGATGGCTCTGATGTTGCTTAGACAAGTGTAATAGTGAGCCTACCATATAGATCTCCCAGAGTTGCTGTAATGGGTTCTCGCATAGTGTGAGAAAGCATTGCATGCCGCTTCACCCCACATGTATTTCAACTTTTGTTCAAACCTTTCGACATGCAACTAAACTTCATGTGTACACACACGACTTTATTAAAATTACAAGGTAATTAAAATTAAAGCTGAGATACACTAAGCCTTGTCTAGAGGTTATTTTCTCCTGAGCACTGCCCCGACATCATGCACATTTCTGTTTGAGCTGTCATGGGATTTACAGTAAATTCTATGTTGGCGTGGGGACCAAATTTATCTGTTACAGCTCAGGGGCTGATCCAGGATTTTATGAAGGGGGTTGAATAACGATATTCACTACGGGAGGGCCAGTGAAGGGGCATATCTCCTTCAATGACTGGAAGGATACCAGCCGCTTTTAAAACACCATACCTTAGACTACATTGTCCCACAACAACTTCATACAGATATTAGATAATGGTATCTACATCTGCATTACACTGCCATTGCATAGTTTCAATGTGGGTGCAGAAGTATTGTACCCAGACCCACTCCATAGCAGCGGATCACCACCATATGAACGTGGGTGGTGATGTAATCCACCACTGCTGTGGAGTGTATGGGTCTGGGTACCACACTATATTCCTATGTAGCATTCATACACCATTCGATCAGTTCATTTTCAATCGTAAGGTATCTTCGACATAATTATTGGATCCACATTTAGTGATAAGTCACAAACATGTTGTTGCTAGGCAGTGACATGTGTTGCTAATAATAGCATGCTGTTGCTAAGGAGAGAATACTATTCAAATTTTATGCACCTATTCACTATAACAGTGAAGATAATGATTTCATGGTATGGTGATCACTTAAAGAACTTCATAATACATTGCTATACAGTCTAACATACATGTATAGATGTACAAGTAGAATGTATGAGACATTAGTGGGTGACAAAAACCTTCAGTCTATACACACACTCATCAGTTTTTCTGTTCACTGGGGTGCATTCGAACTGACACAATGTACCGTCCCTAGTAGGACAAGCCTGGGAAACAAGTCTGGGTATGATATACAATGATTTATTACTTGTTTCAGAAATTAATGTAATTAGCTGCTAGCATGGGCTCCATGTCTTCACAAAGCCATATTTCAGGGCAGTGGATATGGCTACCCAATGGTCAATACTTAACAGTTATAATAATCATAGAACCCGGCAATGACAATGTCTCCACCACTTCAACTATACTAAGCTCATCATTGAATTAACAATCACAGCATAACTCCCAATATTATTCATAAGAAATCTCACCCCCATGCAAGTGACTTGAAATCCGAAATAACTTACTTGTACTGTTTGTAAATGTAAAACTTCTGTTCCCAGCACAGTTGATGGCCACCACTGAGACAGTGTAGGTTGTATTACTGGTTAGTCCAGAGAATGTATATCTGTTAACATTAGCAGGTAGGAAGGTAGTGTTGCCATTGATACTGACATTGTAGCTGGTAGCAACGGAATCAGATGTCCAGTTCACTCTAATGCTGCTGACTGTGATTTCTTCAATTTTAATGGTTGGAACACTGGGAGGGGCTGAAGTGTTTACAATGTACATGATCAGAATTACATATCAACAGCTAGACACACACTATAGTCACAATAGAATTACAGTGGCAACTAGGTAGTTATTTTGAACTGCGGACCCTATGTGCAATTTTGTGTCCAGTAGACCATGATTCAGATGCTCAATGGTTTTACTCCACCATGGGCTTACCAAGGATTGATATGATTGCATTTCCAATAGAGGTGGTTACAAAAGTTGTAAATACAAATATTAGTACACACAAATTAGTTATTGTGGTGCCAGAATGAGTAAGAAGGTGGCTTAAAATAATTAACTCCTGCCTCCCTTCCAAATATATGTGGTTTTAAATGGCTAGCGATTGACTGGAAATTATAGTAGGTGATTTGGAGGCAATGGGCATTGGTACTGTGATGAAAAATGTGTTTTACCTCTGCATTAAACCTTCAATGCAATGTATACCAATGCCCTTTGCCTCCAAATCACTACGCTAGTCAAGATGGAATGATTTGACTTAGTGTAGAAGCCTTCACGATGCCTACCCATAATGATCATTAAAAGATGCAAGTACATGGCGTATGCAATGATGGAAGGTGGGGACTAAACTGCCAGGCACGTTGGCTCTCCTGCATATATACAAGTTAGTGTATTCATAGCCATTTTGTAGATAATATCTTATGTCAAGATGGTGGGGACAGGCTGCACCATGCATTCATCAAACACTCTTCAGTACCATACATATCTACTATTGGTCAATAAAAGTATTGTTATCATTGATGGATTTTGTTTTTCTAGGTAGACTTTGGTTGGATGCAATAACATTGCCCATTGAATTTTGAGCACAGCCTTTGTGATCCTGAGAATATAATTATTCATATCCTGATGTCATGCATAATATAATATGGATCGGTAAAGTAATGAAAATTAACTTACATGCCAGTTGTATGTTCAGTGTGCCACTGCCAACGGGAGCTAAGTTAGTTTCTCTGCACAGGACTGTGGTCCCATTGAAATATTGAGGTGTTGGTATGGTGAGGACAGAGGTGAAGCATGTTCCACTGACGTTGGTCATCACAGCAGAGAAGTTACCACATGATACTACTGCTTGATTGAGTGAAGCACCTGCTGCTTGTGCCAGTGTGATGGCATTAGCAGTATTGGGACATTGTTGGGCAGATAGTACCCACTGTGTGCTCACTGGTGTATTTGAACTGTTAAGGGCACAGGTGTAGGTGATGGTGTCCCCAGGACAGAGGAGTGTTCTCATTGATGGGTAGTTGATGTTAAATGAAGGACAGTCAGCTGTACAAAGTAACAACGGAAATGCACTTAGCCATTTACAAAAAAAAAACACAGAAGAGTGGAGGGTGCAAATAATTGATTAAAACATACTTTGAACATAGTAGTTTACTATTGCACATGCAACTATGATATCATAGTACATCTCATTAAAATGCAAAAAGCCCTATGCCCCCTAACGAAAAAATTTAACAGGGTTATTTATGCCCCTAGCGACAACCTGTACGGAGAAAGAAGCCTTTTTGACAAGAAAAATTTTTCTTTGGAATATAGCTTATTATCACAGTTCTCTGACACCATTTTATTACTCAAGGCCACTGTGGGCAGGCTTGACAATACGTTTCTGTCTCTAACAATCCATCAAACGATTGCAAAAGGTCACCATGTCCACCCAGGCCACTTTGGGCTTGGTGAGGAAGGGGGTGAGTTAAGGCCTTAGGGGGTATGGGTGAGTGCTGTAAGCTTCAGAAGCTGTTACAAGTTACACAATAAGAAGAAGATAAAATAAAAGATTACATCCTATCAATACATGTTTCTAATATAGGTCTATTTCATTTTTCCTTTTCAATCAGAAGCCTTGTTCCCTTGCTTTTTACACCTATATATCAATTTTCTCGTACTTTTAAGAATAGTGCCGGTGTTGAATAGCATAAGTCTAGCCACATGCCAACCCCCCCCCCCCCTCCTCCCAAGAAAAAAGTATAAGTGAGATTGCGGTGATCGAGCAGTGGTATAATAGGCAGAGAGATCATACCGGCATAACTATGATATAATATAGGCAGCTGTGCCTGATGAAAGAGTGCTTATAAAGTCATGCCTATAAGAATGGGCAGAATGGTTTGTGTATGATTACATGGAATAAATTATAAAAGAGTGCTTATACTGGCATGTCTAAATAGACAGAGTGTTGGTATAAATGGGCACGGTGGTTATACTGCTATGTAAATACTAGTGTACCCATGAGTGGTATGAATAGGTTTGATAAACTGGTATGTCCATGATTGGAATAAACAGACAGAGAGCTGTCAAAAGTAGCAACTGCCATCACAATTTCTGCACTAGTTTAGTATGTTGTCACCATGCAAGGTACTTGTACTAATTGGGCTTAATTTTTACAATTCTACATGGTCTATAAGACCAGTGTTACATTGATCATGCATGTACCATGCTACATATATTTCTATTGGCTGCAGGCATGTTGTAGCAAGTTCAAGCAAACAACTCAGGTGGAGCTGCCCTTTTATTATGGTACTAGCTTGCACCCGTGAAAAGTCACGGGCTGATTACTTTTAATTTACCACTTGTTCTAAAGCATACAGTTACTACGTAACCTCTATAACATGCCCGCTCAATACAAATACTTCATGGAATTATTGGTAACTACATGTTTTCGGCCTGTACTATGAGACATGAGAGTGAACCACCACAATAGCGTTGCTTTACTTGTGATGGCCTGAACAGACATGTAGGTTTTGTTGCAAGCATGGTCGCTAAGTATGCGTTGCAATGTACTTTTGTGTGAGAGGTGGTCGTTCCTATTGGTTGCTAAGTATGCATACATACTTAGCAACCAATAGGCGCTAGGCTGAGTATATAAATAAGTTACGTGTACGTACGTACGCACATTGGAAATTATAGTATTTAATGATATCTTGGAAGGGGGTAAAAGAGTCCACACAGACCCATACCCTACAGCAGGTATGTGCCATTTTTATAACTGTAAATGCCGGTATCAACAGTTGTGCATAAAATTGTTGTAAGAGGATCTCTTTTGTACATGTAGGCTCTAGAGCATTGCCCTCTGTTTAGAACACTCTTTTTAAAACACCATATGTGTCTTATGTGTACCGAGCAAATAATTCATAATTTGGGTAGCATGTTATTTTTATTTCCAGTGGACAGGAGACGCTATTCCACATGCGGCACCACAGGATAAAGACATGTACGTACACGCAAAGGATGATTTGGAAGGGTACTTATAAGGGCAGGAAAAAGTTACAAAGTCTTGACAGAGACAATCATTTTTAACCTTCTTATGCGTATAATAAAAAACAGCCCTATAGCATAAGTAGAGATAGAGGTTCTTTTTCAAATATACATGCTGTACTGTGGCTATAGAAATGTTATCATTAAAATTTTAACTACATGCTTAATGCCCATGCTAAACGGCTGTTACTGTGTAAACTGCTGTTAGAGTGGCTTAGTACCACAATGCTGTTAGAGTGGCTTAGTACCACACTGCTGTTAGAGTGGCTTAGTACCACACTGCTGTTAGAGTGGCTTAGTACCACACTGCTGTTAGAGTGGCTTAGTACCACACTGCTGTTAGAGTGGCTTAGTACCACACTGCTGTTAGAGTGGCTTAGTACCACACTGCTGTTAGAGTGGCTTAGTACCACACTGCTGTTAGAGTGGCTTAGTACCACACTACTGTTAGAGTGGCTTAGTACCATACTGCTGTTAGAGTGGCTCAGTACCACACTGCTGTTAGAGTGGCTTAGTACCACACTGCTGTTAGAGTGGCTTAGTACCACACTGCTGTTAGAGTGGCTTAGTACCACACTGCTGTTAGAGTGGCTTAGTACCACACTGCTGTTAGAGTGGCTTAGTACCACACTGCTGTTAGAGTGGCTTAGTACCACACTGCTGTTAGAGTGGCTTAGTACCACACTGCTGTTAGAGTGGCTTAGTACCACACTGCTGTTAGAGTGGCTTAGTACCACACTGCTGTTAGAGTGGCTTAGTACCACACTACTGTTAGAGTGGCTTAGTACCACACTGCTGTTAGAGTGGCTTAGTACCACACTGCTGTTAGAGTGGCTTAGTACCACACTGCTGTTAGAGTGGCTTAGTACCACACTACTGTTAGAGTGGCTTAGTACCATACTGCTGTTAGAGTGGCTTAGTACCACACTGCTGTTAGAGTGGCTTAGTACCACACTGCTGTTAGAGTGGCTTAGTACCACACTGCTGTTAGAGTGGCTTAGTACCACACTGCTGTTAGAGTGGCTTAGTACCACACTGCTGTTAGAGTGGCTTAGTACCACACTGCTGTTAGAGTGGCTTAGTACCACACTGCTGTTAGAGTGGCTCAGTACCACACTGCTGTTAGAGTGGCTTAGAACCACACTGCTGTTAGAGTGGCTTAGTACCACACTGCTGTTAGAGTGGCTTAGTACCACACTGCTGTTAGAGTGGCTCAGTACCACACTGCTGTTAGAGTGGCTCAGTACCACACTGCTGTTAGAGTGGCTTAGTACCACACTGCTGTTAGAGTGGCTCAGTACCACACTGCTGTTAGAGTGGCTTAGTACCACACTACTGTTAGAGTGGCTTAGTACCACACTGCTGTTAGAGTGGCTCAGTACCACACTGCTGTTAGAGTGGCTTAGTACCACACTGCTGTTAGAGTGGCTTAGTACCACACTGCTGTTAGAGTGGCTTAGTACCACACTGCTGTTAGAGTGGCTTAGTACCACACTACTGTTAGAGTGGCTTAGTACCACACTGCTGTTAGAGTGGCTTAGTACCACACTGCTGTTAGAGTGGCTTAGTACCACACTGCTGTTAGAGTGGCTTAGTACCACACTGCTGTTAGAGTGGCTTAGTACCACACTGCTGTTAGAGTGGCTTAGTACCACACTGCTGTTAGAGTGGCTTAGTACCACACTGCTGTTAGAGTGGCTTAGTACCACACTGCTGTTAGAGTGGCTTAGTACCACACTGCTGTTAGAGTGGCTTAGTACCACACTGCTGTTAGAGTGGCTTAGTACCACACTGCTGTTAGAGTGGCTTAGTACCACACTGCTGTTAGAGTGGCTTAGTACCACACTACTGTTAGAGTGGCTTAGTACCATACTGCTGTTAGAGTGGCTTAGTACCACACTACTGTTAGAGTGGCTTAGTACCACACTGCTGTTAGAGTGGCTTAGTACCACACTGCTGTTAGAGTGGCTTAGTACCACACTGCTGTTAGAGTGGCTTAGTACCACACTGCTGTTAGAGTGGCTTAGTACCACACTGCTGTTAGAGTGGCTTAGTACCACACTGCTGTTAGAGTGGCTCAGTACCACACTGCTGTTAGAGTGGCTTAGTACCACACTGCTGTTAGAGTGGCTTAGTACCACACTGCTGTTAGAGTGGCTCAGTACCACACTGCTGTTAGAGTGGCTTAGTACCACACTGCTGTTAGAGTGGCTTAGTACCACACTGCTGTTACAGTGGCTTAGTACCACACTGCTGTTAGAGTGGCTTAGTACCACACTGCTGTTAGAGTGGCTTAGTACCACACTACTGTTAGAGTGGCTTAGTACCACACTACTATTAGAGTGGCTTAGTACCACACTGCTGTTAGAGTGGCTTAGTACCACACTGCCGTTAGAGTGGCTTAGTACCACACTGCTGTTAGAGTGGCTCAGTACCACACTGCTGTTAGAGTGGCTTAGTACCACACTGCTGTTAGAGTGGCTTAGTACCACACTGCCGTTAGAGTGGCTCAGTACCACACTGCTGTTAGAGTGGCTAAGTACCACACTGCTGTTAGAGTGGCTCAGTACCACACTGCTGTTAGAGTGGCTTAGTACCACACTGCTGTTAGAGTGGCTTAGTACCACACTGCTGTTAGAGTGGCTTAGTACCACACTGCTGTTAGAGTGGCTTAGTACCACACTGCTGTTAGAGTGGCTCAGTACCACACTGCTGTTAGAGTGGCTTAGTACCACACTGCCGTTAGAGTGGCTTAGTACCACACTGCTGTTAGAGTGGCTCAGTACCACACTGCTGTTAGAGTGGCTTAGTACCACACTGCTGTTAGAGTGGCTTAGTACCACACTGCCGTTAGAGTGGCTCAGTACCACACTGCTGTTAGAGTGGCTAAGTACCACACTGCTGTTAGAGTGGCTCAGTACCACACTGCTGTTAGAGTGGCTTAGTACCGCACTGCTGTTAGAGTGGCTCAGTACCACACTGCTGTTAGAGTGGCTCAGTACCACACTGCTGTTAGAGTGGCTTAGTACCGCACTGCTGTTAGAGTGGCTTAGTACCACACTGCTGTTAGAGTGGCTTAGTACCGCACTGCTGTTAGAGTGGCTTAGTACCACACTGCTGTTAGAGTGGCTTAGTACCACACTGCTGTTAGAGTGGCTCAGTACCACACTTCTGTTAGAGTGGCTTAGTACCACACTACTGTTAGAGTGGCTTAGTACCACACTGCTGTTAGAGTGGCTTAGTACCACACTGCTGTTAGAGTGGCTTAGTACCACACTGCTGTTAGAGTGGCTTAGTACCACACTGCTGTTAGAGTGGCTTAGTACCACACTGCTGTTAGAGTGGCTTAGTACCACACTACTGTTAGAGTGGCTTAGTACCACACTGCTGTTAGAGTGGCTTAGTACCACACTGCTGTTAGAGTGGCTTAGTACCACACTACTGTTAGAGTGGCTTAGTACCATACTGCTGTTAGAGTGGCTTAGTACCCCACTGCTGTTAGAGTGGCTTAGTACCACACTGCTGTTAGAGTGGCTTAGTACCACACTGCTGTTAGAGTGGCTTAGTACCACACTGCTGTTAGAGTGGCTTAGTACCACACTGCTGTTAGAGTGGCTTAGTACCGCACTGCTGTTAGAGTGGCTTAGTACCACACTGCTGTTAGAGTGGCTTAGTACCACACTGCTGTTAGAGTGGCTCAGTACCACACTGCTGTTAGAGTGGCTTAGTACCACACTACTGTTAGAGTGGCTTAGTACCACACTGCTGTTAGAGTGGCTTAGTACCACACTGCTGTTAGAGTGGCTTAGTACCACACTGCTGTTAGAGTGGCTTAGTACCACACTGCTGTTAGAGTGGCTTAGTACCACACTACTGTTAGAGTGGCTTAGTACCACACTACTGTTAGAGTGGCTTAGTACCACACTGCTGTTAGAGTGGCTTAGTACCACACTGCTGTTAGAGTGGCTTAGTACCACACTGCTGTTAGAGTGGCTTAGTACCACACTACTGTTAGAGTGGCTTAGTACCATACTGCTGTTAGAGTGGCTTAGTACCACACTGCTGTTAGAGTGGCTTAGTACCACACTGCTGTTAGAGTGGCTTAGTACCACACTGCTGTTAGAGTGGCTTAGTACCACACTGCTGTTAGAGTGGCTTAGTACCACACTGCTGTTAGAGTGGCTTAGTACCACACTGCTGTTAGAGTGGCTTAGTACCACACTGCTGTTAGAGTGGCTCAGTACCACACTGCTGTTAGAGTGGCTTAGAACCACACTGCTGTTAGAGTGGCTTAGTACCACACTGCTGTTAGAGTGGCTTAGTACCACACTGCTGTTAGAGTGGCTCAGTACCACACTGCTGTGAGAGTGGCTCAGTACCACACTGCTGTTAGAGTGGCTTAGTACCACACTGCTGTTAGAGTGGCTCAGTACCACACTGCTGTTAGAGTGGCTTAGTACCACACTACTGTTAGAGTGGCTTAGTACCACACTGCTGTTAGAGTGGCTTAGTACCACACTGCTGTTAGAGTGGCTTAGTACCACACTGCTGTTAGAGTGGCTTAGTACCACACTGCTGTTAGAGTGGCTTAGTACCACACTGCTGTTAGAGTGGCTTAGTACCACACTACTGTTAGAGTGGCTTAGTACCACACTGCTGTTAGAGTGGCTTAGTACCACACTGCTGTTAGAGTGGCTTAGTACCACACTGCTGTTAGAGTGGCTTAGTACCACACTGCTGTTAGAGTGGCTTAGTACCACACTGCTGTTAGAGTGGCTTAGTACCACACTGCTGTTAGTTTGGCTTAGTACCACACTGCTGTTAGAGTGGCTTAGTACCACACTGCTGTTAGAGTGGCTTAGTACCACACTGCTGTTAGAGTGGCTTAGTACCACACTGCTGTTAGAGTGGCTTAGTACCACACTGCTGTTAGAGTGGCTTAGTACCACACTGCTGTTAGAGTGGCTCAGTACCACACTGCTGTTAGAGTGGCTTAGTACCACACTGCTGTTAGAGTGGCTTAGTACCACACTGCTGTTAGAGTGGCTTAGTACCACACTGCTGTTAGAGTGGCTTAGTACCACACTGCTGTTAGAGTGGCTTAGTACCACACTACTGTTAGAGTGGCTTAGTACCACACTACTATTAGAGTGGCTTAGTACCACACTGCTGTTAGAGTGGCTTAGTACCACACTGCTGTTAGAGTGGCTTAGTACCACACTGCTGTTAGAGTGGCTTAGTACCACACTGCTGTTAGAGTGGCTTAGTACCACACTGCTGTTAGAGTGGCTCAGTACCACACTGCTGTTAGAGTGGCTTAGTACCACACTGCCGTTAGAGTGGCTTAGTACCACACTGCTGTTAGAGTGGCTCAGTACCACACTGCTGTTAGAGTGGCTTAGTACCACACTGCTGTTAGAGTGGCTTAGTACCACACTGCCGTTAGAGTGGCTCAGTACCACACTGCTGTTAGAGTGGCTAAGTACCACACTGCTGTTAGAGTGGCTCAGTACCACACTGCTGTTAGAGTGGCTCAGTACCACACTGCTGTTAGAGTGGCTTAGTACCGCACTGCTGTTAGAGTGGCTTAGTACCGCACTGCTGTTAGAGTGGCTCAGTACCGCACTGCTGTTAGAGTGGCTTAGTACCGCACTGCTGTTAGAGTGGCTTAGTACCACACTGCTGTTAGAGTGGCTTAGTACCACACTGCTGTTAGAGTGGCTTAGTACCACACTGCTGTTAGAGTGGCTTAGTACCACACTGCTGTTAGAGTGGCTCAGTACCGCACTGCTGTTAGAGTGGCTTAGTACCACACTGCTGTTAGAGTGGCTTAGTACCGCACTGCTGTTAGAGTGGCTCAGTACCACACTGCTGTTAGAGTGGCTTAGTACCACACTGCTGTTAGAGTGGCTTAGTACCACACTGCTGTTAGAGTGGCTCAGTACCACACTGCTGTTAGAGTGGCTTAGTACCGCACTGCTGTTAGAGTGGCTTAGTACCACACTGCTGTTAGAGTGGCTTAGTACCACACTGCTGTTAGAGTGGCTTAGTACCACACTGCTGTTAGAGTGGCTTAGTACCACACTGCTGTTAGAGTGGCTCAGTACCGCACTGCTGTTAGAGTGGCTTAGTACCACACTGCTGTTAGAGTGGCTTAGTACCGCACTGCTGTTAGAGTGGCTCAGTACCACACTGCTGTTAGAGTGGCTTAGTACCACACTGCTGTTAGAGTGGCTTAGTACCACACTGCTGTTAGAGTGGCTCAGTACCACACTGCTGTTAGAGTGGCTTAGTACCACACTGCTGTTAGAGTGGCTCAGTACCACACTGCTGTTAGAGTGGCTTAGTACCACACTACTGTTAGAGTGGCTTAGTACCACACTGCTGTTAGAGTGGCTTAGTACCACACTGCTGTTAGAGTGGCTTAGTACCGCACTGCTGTTAGAGTGGCTTAGTACCACACTGCTGTTAGAGTGGCTTAGTACCACACTGCTGTTAGAGTGGCTCAGTACCACACTGCTGTTAGAGTGGCTTAGTACCACACTACTGTTAGAGTGGCTTAGTACCACACTGCTGTTAGAGTGGCTTAGTACCACACTGCTGTTAGAGTGGCTTAGTACCACACTGCTGTTAGAGTGGCTTAGTACCACACTGCTGTTAGAGTGGCTTAGTACCACACTGCTGTTAGAGTGGCTTAGTACCACACTACTGTTAGAGTGGCTTAGTACCACACTGCTGTTAGAGTGGCTTAGTACCACACTGCTGTTAGAGTGGCTTAGTACCACACTGCTGTTAGAGTGGCTTAGTACCACACTACTGTTAGAGTGGCTTAGTACCACACTGCTGTTAGAGTGGCTTAGTACCACACTGCTGTTAGAGTGGCTTAGTACCACACTGCTGTTAGAGTGGCTTAGTACCACACTGCTGTTAGAGTGGCTTAGTACCACACTGCTGTTAGAGTGGCTTAGTACCACACTGCTGTTAGAGTGGCTTAGTACCACACTGCTGTTAGAGTGGCTTAGTACCACACTGCTGTTAGAGTGGCTCAGTACCACACTGCTGTTAGAGTGGCTTAGAGCCACACTGCTGTTAGAGTGGCTTAGTACCACACTGCTGTTAGAGTGGCTTAGTACCACACTGCTGTTAGAGTGGCTTAGTACCACACTGCTGTTAGAGTGGCTTAGTACCACACTGCTGTTAGAGTGGCTCAGTACCACACTGCTGTTAGAGTGGCTTAGAGCCACACTGCTGTTAGAGTGGCTTAGTACCACACTGCTGTTAGAGTGGCTTAGTACCACACTGCTGTTAGAGTGGCTCAGTACCACACTGCTGTTAGAGTGGCTCAGTACCACACTGCTGTTAGAGTGGCTTAGTACCACACTGCTGTTAGAGTGGCTCAGTACCACACTGCTGTTAGAGTGGCTTAGTACCACACTACTGTTAGAGTGGCTTAGTACCACACTGCTGTTAGAGTGGCTTAGTACCACACTGCTGTTAGAGTGGCTTAGTACCACACTGCTGTTAGAGTGGCTTAGTACCACACTGCTGTTAGAGTGGCTTAGTACCGCACTGCTGTTAGAGTGGCTTAGTACCACACTGCTGTTAGAGTGGCTTAGTACCACACTGCTGTTAGAGTGGCTCAGTACCACACTGCTGTTAGAGTGGCTTAGTACCACACTACTGTTAGAGTGGCTTAGTACCACACTGCTGTTAGAGTGGCTTAGTACCACACTGCTGTTAGAGTGGCTTAGTACCACACTGCTGTTAGAGTGGCTCAGTACCACACTGCTGTTAGAGTGGCTTAGTACCACACTGCTGTTAGAGTGGCTTAGTACCACACTACTGTTAGAGTGGCTTAGTACCACACTGCTGTTAGAGTGGCTTAGTACCACACTGCTGTTAGAGTGGCTTAGTACCACACTGCTGTTAGAGTGGCTTAGTACCACACTACTGTTAGAGTGGCTTAGTACCATACTGCTGTTAGAGTGGCTTAGTACCACACTGCTGTTAGAGTGGCTTAGTACCACACTGCTGTTAGAGTGGCTTAGTACCACACTGCTGTTAGAGTGGCTTAGTACCACACTGCTGTTAGAGTGGCTTAGTACCACACTGCTGTTAGAGTGGCTTAGTACCACACTGCTGTTAGAGTGGCTTAGTACCACACTGCTGTTAGAGTGGCTCAGTACCACACTGCTGTTAGAGTGGCTTAGAGCCACACTGCTGTTAGAGTGGCTTAGTACCACACTGCTGTTAGAGTGGCTTAGTACCACACTGCTGTTAGAGTGGCTCAGTACCACACTGCTGTTAGAGTGGCTCAGTACCACACTGCTGTTAGAGTGGCTTAGTACCACACTGCTGTTAGAGTGGCTCAGTACCACACTGCTGTTAGAGTGGCTTAGTACCACACTACTGTTAGAGTGGCTTAGTACCACACTGCTGTTAGAGTGGCTTAGTACCACACTGCTGTTAGAGTGGCTTAGTACCACACTGCTGTTAGAGTGGCTTAGTACCACACTGCTGTTAGAGTGGCTTAGTACCACACTGCTGTTAGAGTGGCTTAGTACCACACTACTGTTAGAGTGGCTTAGTACCACACTGCTGTTAGAGTGGCTTAGTACCACACTGCTGTTAGAGTGGCTTAGTACCACACTGCTGTTAGAGTGGCTTAGTACCACACTGCTGTTAGAGTGGCTTAGTACCACACTGCTGTTAGAGTGGCTTAGTACCACACTGCTGTTAGAGTGGCTTAGTACCATACTGCTGTTAGAGTGGCTTAGTACCACACTGCTGTTAGAGTGGCTTAGTACCACACTGCTGTTAGAGTGGCTTAGTACCACACTGCTGTTAGAGTGGCTTAGTACCACACTGCTGTTAGAGTGGCTTAGTACCACACTGCTGTTAGAGTGGCTTAGTACCACACTGCTGTTAGAGTGGCTTAGTACCACACTGCTGTTAGAGTGGCTTAGTACCACACTGCTGTTAGAGTGGCTTAGTACCACACTGCTGTTAGAGTGGCTTAGTACCACACTGCTGTTAGAGTGGCTTAGTACCACACTGCTGTTAGAGTGGCTTAGTACCACACTGCTGTTAGAGTGGCTCAGTACCACACTGCTGTTAGAGTGGCTTAGAGCCACACTGCTGTTAGAGTGGCTTAGTACCACACTGCTGTTAGAGTGGCTTAGTACCACACTGCTGTTAGAGTGGCTCAGTACCACACTGCTGTTAGAGTGGCTCAGTACCACACTGCTGTTAGAGTGGCTTAGTACCACACTGCTGTTAGAGTGGCTCAGTACCACACTGCTGTTAGAGTGGCTTAGTACCACACTACTGTTAGAGTGGCTTAGTACCACACTGCTGTTAGAGTGGCTTAGTACCACACTGCTGTTAGAGTGGCTTAGTACCACACTGCTGTTAGAGTGGCTTAGTACCACACTGCTGTTAGAGTGGCTTAGTACCACACTGCTGTTAGAGTGGCTTAGTACCACACTACTGTTAGAGTGGCTTAGTACCACACTGCTGTTAGAGTGGCTTAGTACCACACTGCTGTTAGAGTGGCTTAGTACCACACTGCTGTTAGAGTGGCTTAGTACCACACTGCTGTTAGAGTGGCTTAGTACCACACTGCTGTTAGAGTGGCTTAGTACCACACTGCTGTTAGAGTGGCTTAGTACCAAACTGCTGTTAGAGTGGCTTAGTACCACACTGCTGTTAGAGTGGCTTAGTACCACACTGCTGTTAGAGTGGCTTAGTACCACACTGCTGTTAGAGTGGCTTAGTACCACACTGCTGTTAGAGTGGCTTAGTACCACACTGCTGTTAGAGTGGCTTAGTACCACACTGCTGTTAGAGTGGCTTAGTACCACACTGCTGTTAGAGTGGCTCAGTACCACACTGCTGTTAGAGTGGCTTAGTACCACACTGCTGTTAGAGTGGCTTAGTACCACACTGCTGTTAGAGTGGCTTAGTACCACACTGCTGTTAGAGTGGCTCAGTACCACACTGCTGTTAGAGTGGCTCAGTACCACACTGCTGTTAGAGTGGCTTAGTACCACACTGCTGTTAGAGTGGCTCAGTACCAAACTGCTGTTAGAGTGGCTTAGTACCACACTGCTGTTAGAGTGGCTCAGTACCACACTGCTGTTAGAGTGGCTTAGTACCACACTGCTGTTAGAGTGGCTCAGTACCACACTGCTGTTAGAGTGGCTTAGTACCACACTGCTGTTAGAGTGGCTTAGTACCACACTGCTGTTAGAGTGGCTCAGTACCACACTGCTGTTAGAGTGGCTTAGCACCACACTGCTGTTAGAGTGGCTCAGTACCGCACTGCTGTTAGAGTGGCTTAGTACCACACTGCTGTTAGAGTGGCTTAGTACCACACTGCTGTTAGAGTGGCTCAGTACCACACTGCTGTTAGAGTGGCTCAGTACCACACTGCTGTTAGAGTGGCTTAGTACCACACTGCTGTTAGAGTGGCTCAGTACCACACTGCTGTTAGAGTGGCTTAGTACCACACTGCTGTTAGAGTGGCTCAGTACCACACTGCTGTTAGAGTGGCTCAGTACCACACTACTGTTAGAGTGGCTTAGTACCACACTGCTGTTAGAGTGGCTTAGTACCACACTGCTGTTAGAGTGGCTTAGTACCACACTGCTGTTAGAGTGGCTTAGTACCACACTGCTGTTAGAGTGGCTTAGTACCACACTGCTGTTAGAGTGGCTTAGTACCACACTGCTGTTAGAGTGGCTTAGTACCACACTGCTGTTAGAGTGGCTTAGTACCACACTGCTGTTAGAGTGGCTTAGTACCACACTGCTGTTAGAGTGGCTTAGTACCACACTGCTGTTAGAGTGGCTTAGTACCACACTGCTGTTAGAGTGGCTTAGTACCACACTGCTGTTAGAGTGGCTTAGTACCACACTGCTGTTAGAGTGGCTTAGTACCACACTGCTGTTAGAGTGGCTTAGTACCACACTGCTGTTAGAGTGGCTTAGTACCACACTGCTGTTAGAGTGGCTCAGTACCACACTGCTGTTAGAGTGGCTTAGTACCACACTGCTGTTAGAGTGGCTCAGTACCACACTGCTGTTAGAGTGGCTTAGTACCACACTGCTGTTAGAGTGGCTTAGTACCACACTGCTGTTAGAGTGGCTCAGTACCACACTGCTGTTAGAGTGGCTTAGTACCACACTGCTGTTAGAGTGGCTTAGTACCACACTGTTGTTAGAGTGGCTTAGTACCACACTGCTGTTAGAGTGGCTTAGTACCACACTGCTGTTAGAGTGGCTCAGTACCACACTGCTGTTAGAGTGGCTCAGTACCACACTGCTGTTAGAGTGGCTTAGTACCACACTGCTGTTAGAGTGGCTCAGTACCACACTGCTGTTAGAGTGGCTTAGTACCACACTACTGTTAGAGTGGCTTAGTACCACACTGCTGTTAGAGTGGCTTAGTACCACACTGCTGTTAGAGTGGCTTAGTACCACACTGCTGTTAGAGTGGCTTAGTACCACACTGCTGTTAGAGTGGCTTAGTACCACACTGCTGTTAGAGTGGCTTAGTACCACACTACTGTTAGAGTGGCTTAGTACCACACTGCTGTTAGAGTGGCTTAGTACCACACTGCTGTTAGAGTGGCTTAGTACCACACTGCTGTTAGAGTGGCTTAGTACCACACTGCTGTTAGAGTGGCTTAGTACCACACTGCTGTTAGAGTGGCTTAGTACCACACTGCTGTTAGAGTGGCTTAGTACCATACTGCTGTTAGAGTGGCTTAGTACCACACTGCTGTTAGAGTGGCTTAGTACCACACTGCTGTTAGAGTGGCTTAGTACCACACTGCTGTTAGAGTGGCTTAGTACCACACTGCTGTTAGAGTGGCTTAGTACCACACTGCTGTTAGAGTGGCTTAGTACCACACTGCTGTTAGAGTGGCTTAGTACCACACTGCTGTTAGAGTGGCTCAGTACCACACTGCTGTTAGAGTGGCTTAGAGCCACACTGCTGTTAGAGTGGCTTAGTACCACACTGCTGTTAGAGTGGCTTAGTACCACACTGCTGTTAGAGTGGCTCAGTACCACACTGCTGTTAGAGTGGCTCAGTACCACACTGCTGTTAGAGTGGCTTAGTACCACACTGCTGTTAGAGTGGCTCAGTACCACACTGCTGTTAGAGTGGCTTAGTACCACACTACTGTTAGAGTGGCTTAGTACCACACTGCTGTTAGAGTGGCTTAGTACCACACTGCTGTTAGAGTGGCTTAGTACCACACTGCTGTTAGAGTGGCTTAGTACCACACTGCTGTTAGAGTGGCTTAGTACCACACTGCTGTTAGAGTGGCTTAGTACCACACTACTGTTAGAGTGGCTTAGTACCACACTGCTGTTAGAGTGGCTTAGTACCACACTGCTGTTAGAGTGGCTTAGTACCACACTGCTGTTAGAGTGGCTTAGTACCACACTGCTGTTAGAGTGGCTTAGTACCACACTGCTGTTAGAGTGGCTTAGTACCACACTGCTGTTAGAGTGGCTTAGTACCAAACTGCTGTTAGAGTGGCTTAGTACCACACTGCTGTTAGAGTGGCTTAGTACCACACTGCTGTTAGAGTGGCTTAGTACCACACTGCTGTTAGAGTGGCTTAGTACCACACTGCTGTTAGAGTGGCTTAGTACCACACTGCTGTTAGAGTGGCTTAGTACCACACTGCTGTTAGAGTGGCTTAGTACCACACTGCTGTTAGAGTGGCTCAGTACCACACTGCTGTTAGAGTGGCTTAGTACCACACTGCTGTTAGAGTGGCTTAGTACCACACTGCTGTTAGAGTGGCTTAGTACCACACTGCTGTTAGAGTGGCTCAGTACCACACTGCTGTTAGAGTGGCTCAGTACCACACTGCTGTTAGAGTGGCTTAGTACCACACTGCTGTTAGAGTGGCTCAGTACCAAACTGCTGTTAGAGTGGCTTAGTACCACACTGCTGTTAGAGTGGCTCAGTACCACACTGCTGTTAGAGTGGCTTAGTACCACACTGCTGTTAGAGTGGCTCAGTACCACACTGCTGTTAGAGTGGCTTAGTACCACACTGCTGTTAGAGTGGCTTAGTACCACACTGCTGTTAGAGTGGCTCAGTACCACACTGCTGTTAGAGTGGCTTAGTACCACACTGCTGTTAGAGTGGCTCAGTACCGCACTGCTGTTAGAGTGGCTTAGTACCACACTGCTGTTAGAGTGGCTTAGTACCACACTGCTGTTAGAGTGGCTCAGTACCACACTGCTGTTAGAGTGGCTCAGTACCACACTGCTGTTAGAGTGGCTTAGTACCACACTGCTGTTAGAGTGGCTCAGTACCACACTGCTGTTAGAGTGGCTTAGTACCACACTGCTGTTAGAGTGGCTCAGTACCACACTGCTGTTAGAGTGGCTCAGTACCACACTACTGTTAGAGTGGCTTAGTACCACACTGCTGTTAGAGTGGCTTAGTACCACACTGCTGTTAGAGTGGCTTAGTACCACACTGCTGTTAGAGTGGCTTAGTACCACACTGCTGTTAGAGTGGCTTAGTACCACACTGCTGTTAGAGTGGCTTAGTACCACACTGCTGTTAGAGTGGCTTAGTACCACACTGCTGTTAGAGTGGCTTAGTACCACACTGCTGTTAGAGTGGCTTAGTACCACACTGCTGTTAGAGTGGCTTAGTACCACACTGCTGTTAGAGTGGCTTAGTACCACACTGCTGTTAGAGTGGCTTAGTACCACACTGCTGTTAGAGTGGCTTAGTACCACACTGCTGTTAGAGTGGCTTAGTACCACACTGCTGTTAGAGTGGCTCAGTACCACACTGCTGTTAGAGTGGCTTAGTACCACACTGCTGTTAGAGTGGCTCAGTACCACACTGCTGTTAGAGTGGCTTAGTACCACACTGCTGTTAGAGTGGCTTAGTACCACACTGCTGTTAGAGTGGCTCAGTACCACACTGCTGTTAGAGTGGCTTAGTACCACACTGCTGTTAGAGTGGCTTAGTACCACACTGTTGTTAGAGTGGCTTAGTACCACACTGCTGTTAGAGTGGCTTAGTACCACACTGCTGTTAGAGTGGCTTAGTACCACACTGCTGTTAGAGTGGCTTAGTACCACACTGCTGTTAGAGTGGCTTAATACCACACTGCTGTTAGAGTGGCTTAGTACCACACTGCTGTTAGAGTGGCTTAGTACCACACTGCTGTTAGAGTGGCTTAGTACCACACTGCTGTTAGAGTGGCTTAGTACCACACTACTGTTAGAGTGGCTTAGTACCATACTGCTGTTAGAGTGGCTTAGTACCACACTGCTGTTAGAGTGGCTTAGTACCACACTGCTGTTAGAGTGGCTTAGTACCACACTGCTGTTAGAGTGGCTTAGTACCACACTGCTGTTAGAGTGGCTCAGTACCACACTGCTGTTAGAGTGGCTTAGTACCACACTGCTGTTAGAGTGGCTTAGTACCACACTGCTGTTAGAGTGGCTTAGTACCACACTGCTGTTAGAGTGGCTTAGTACCACACTGCTGTTAGAGTGGCTCAGTACCACACTGCTGTTAGAGTGGCTTAGTACCACACTGCTGTTAGAGTGGCTCAGTACCACACTGCTGTTAGAGTGGCTTAGTACCACACTACTGTTAGAGTGGCTTAGTACCACACTGCTGTTAGAGTGGCTTAGTACCACACTGCTGTTAGAGTGGCTTAGTACCACACTGCTGTTAACTGTTTTATCTACTTGCTGCAGTAGTACATGTGTGGAAAGCTCTCCCACAGCATACAAAAGAGATGTATGTGGTTAAGCACATTAAAAGTAAAAACATGTACTGACTACCCATACATAAGGTCACTTAAAATTGGATGATGTCTGGACCCACACAGGAAAGAAGCCCTACTGATAGCAACCTAAATCCAGTTCACATTGTCTGGAACCTCTTTGTTCCTGAACATATAAGACAGGGAAGGATCTAGGGAGCTTGCAGATCCACCTGCCTGATTAAGAAAATCACAGCACACATACATGTACTTAACTATTATCAGTGTGCAATAAGGCAAAGAGAAAGCTTGCAAGTGAATCAGTCTGATAACATCAAGTAACAGATTGAAGTGGAATTGATGATACTCTTTTATGGCCACACCTCCTACCCAAATAGACACTGCGCATCACAAAATCCATCAGTTCTACTGGAAAGATGCTTCAAAAAGTATGTTTCAAAAGACATCCAAATTTTTTTATCATTCACAACTAGATGGTGTGCGCGTGTGTGCACATGTGCGTGCTTGCGTGTGCATGTGTGTCGTGTGTGAGTGTGTCGTGTGTGAGTGTGTTTGTTTGAGTGTGTTTGTGTTTCTTTCCTACTAACCATTTCCCTTTTGGTGATGGCCCAAGGCGGATGAAGGCATAGTATTACTATAGTTTCAAATCATTTCCATAGCAACAGTGACAGCCTAAGATGAGAAAACATCTCCACTGTGAATGGAGAGTATATAGGGGGAATGGTTTAATTAAACCCCTCCCTCCTCTCTCCCCAGTTAAGCCACGCCTACTGTTTTAAATTGTATACGATCATTTCACAAGAAAATATCTTTGAGAACATTCCACGAGAGAATAAGATGGAGCAAGGGCTAGCGACCTTCAACATTGTGCTGATAATTAGTAATGCTAACGTGCTCCCCCTGATATATGTACATGCACTTAGAGCGCATGAAAGTGTCAACTAATATGTTTCTGCCGGCGCATGTCAACATGCTGAATAGTTAATATTTAGCAATACTCACAACACTTCAGATTATATCCTATCAAGGCCATACACCCTGATTAATCATTAATCAACTCCCTCCGCACCCCCCCTCTTCCAAAATCATGCCCCATATGTGATGGTCTATACATGCAGGCTTGAAATGAGTGGTGTAGCTACAGTGTGAGATTATTCACTACATGTAGGAGAGGTCAGGGCTCTCCCACTACACTACACCAGACTACAATGTGATCATATGATAAGAATGGATTGAATAAAGCCCTGTACATGTACACATGTAGGGTTTGTCTGATCAATCCTATTCCATAGAAGGAAGTGTGTGGTGCCATTGGTGGTGGTGGTGGTGGTGGTACATAACATAGCTACATGTAATAATGATGTAGGGGTGATGCATTCAACTAGTCCTGAGCACCCCTTAGAGTAAACCTTTCTTCCCACTTCTGTATCCAGGCTCCATTTGTACCTCCATCACAAAAAATTGCCTTGACTGGCACCCATACACTTCTGCACACCTTTATGTTGTAACTTCCTCATTTGGGGGTGGAAGGGGCATGATTTCAATATGTTTTCATGACTGACAGACCTATTCATTTATGATTTACATATGAATTCTACTTCATACCACACCCCTCTACCAAGAATAACACCCACTTAATATAAACACCTAGTCCCATACCCCTCCCACTCCTCTCCACCCCTCCCTAATACCACACCACCCAACAAGGCACCTGATATCATTCTGCAACGCTTCATATGCTTTGTGTGTAGGTGGCACAAACAGGTTTGACCAGGGAAAGGTGCAGAGTCATACACTAGGAAACATGTTGCCAGCAACTCAGGATTTAAATAACCATCGGTATGTTTCAAAATCTATAAAGTAAACGCTTTCACCGAATTAGATAAGACCCTAACAACCTGTCGTAAAGGTGAGTGATTTATTCAATGAAATTGGTTAAAATTACACCGTCCTTTTGAGTTGCGTTAGGAAGTCGACCCGTGTACTTTTAGGGCTCAGCAAACGGTTGGCTTTTACAACGTGCATGTTTGCCAAAGGTCATTATCAGCACTTTAGTTTGTTTGACGCTTTCGGTGGAACAAACCTAATAGGCTCCTCAGCAAGTAACTGCGCTCAGGGGGTGGCGATCGTAATTACACATGGGCGATCACTACCTAGCGTATCTTAGTGATCGGCATCGCGACATATATATGCAGCGTTCGACACCCGTGTGTGTGTGTGTGTGTGAAAACATAGATTATTTAGACATACTCTATGGTGAAAAGGATGGTATTATTATTATCCCATTTTGACGTTGTATTGAAAGTGTGGTTGCCAACCACTATCACATACTGAGGCTATCCCCCGGCCCCCCTCCCTCCCACACACACACACACACACACACACACATACACACACACACACACACACACACACACACACACACGCACGCACGCACGCACGCACACACACACACACACACACACACACACACACACACACACACACACAGAGTCCTGCTTGCATGTACTAGTAACTCGTGCACATACGTACCGCTCGCTTGGTGAATAAAGGCCAGATAATAACAAATGATGGCAAAGCTACTCCACCGCTGTAGCACCTGTTTTAAGAGAAACAGTATGTGAAATCCTTATACAAGTCGTCAATCTCCTTTACATGTACCATTTCGCAACCGCTTCTAATAGGTACTTTATTAACAATGGAATTTAAAAACAACGTACCCCACCCACATACCGGATGGGGATTTAAATCACCCTACACGCTACAGTGTAGGGTGTGTGAGTGTAGTGACAATTTGCATATCCCACATTTGGAAAATATACCCTATTCATAGTGATGTTATCTAGGGCCTTGTGTTTTTAGCGATCGCTACAACCCACCGCTAATGAGTTCACAGGGTGATGGAATCTCATTAGAAGGTGGTTTATGTCAATGTACCCCTGTTGATCCTCCCAGTAGTTATTAACTGCGCCTTACCTTCGTATACCGTTTGGCTCGAATGAAAACAAAGGGTCTGCTGGAGCAGGAGGATCAGCTCCATCACCATCATCTTCATCTCTATGTAGGTCCAGGGGGTTGTTTCCAATGACCTTGCTTCGGGAGGGTACCCTTCCTGGTAATTGGATGTGTTTGGGGTGCAAAGCTTTATAATTAGCCAATCAAAATTAATTTTTGTTGAATTCTATAATTTACATCTGATAATTTTCATGGACCCTTTCTATGGCCTGTGGAGTTTCTTGATTTACCTTTTGCAACTGCTGAACCACACGAGGTCCCATGCACTTTCTGTTGTACACCTGCTTCTGATGTGACTGTTGTTCCTCACAGCCTCAAAGGCTTTAAGAAACCTTTCTTGCTGATTCACAATGTGCCACTTCAATGAATATGATGTCAGTTGGCAGGTCTAAAGACAAAGACAACACCAGTTGGACAGCTTCTGAATCGAGAGATTTAACAGGACTCTCATGGATATGTTCAGCATCAGACCCCACATTTCTGACTGGGACATGAATGTGAGCAAAGTCTGGATGACATACAATAAGAGTACAAATACAAAGCACAACAGGATATTCTAATGATGCTCATTTGTAGGAGTTGGCACAACTGCTTGATTATATCTGCTTCAAACTGGAAGAAGCCACAGAACACTCATCCTGTGCATGCATGCAACTGTTAAGGCTTCTTGGTTTGGAATCTGATATGATTCAATCCACTTCAAAGGAGCTTCTGATCGCCTAGCTACTTGCTCTTTGAGCCACTTCATGAGTGCATGGAAGCGGTGTTCCAAGTGAAATGGGAGACAAGTCCCAGGAAGCTCTAGTTTAGTCTCAAAGTGAAACCGATTTATTCTCAAGGAGAACTATGGGATGGACAACATAAATTACGTCATATCATCGATATTAGAGTAGACTCTAACATCTATGGTCATATGCGTGCACGTGCGTGTTTACGGTGTCACATGATGGCATAAGCTACTGTACAGTACCAAAATCTTCCCGCACCCACCCCCTTTCGGTGAACTACTCCCATTTCTCACTTATTAATAATAGGTGCGCCCTGGTGAGTGGATCCGCGGGGGGGGGCATGGAAGTTTTTGGAGATAACAAATATGCTTCCGCCAGTGCGTGTTTACGGTGTCATGTGACACCGTAAACACGCACTTATAAAGCTTTGTGGAAGCCTCCTTATGCCTGAAAATCTCCGCCTCTGCCAAGTTCCGCCAGTGGAAGCTCTGTCTGCGTAGGAATTAAGCAGTCTGTCGCATGCATGATAGTGCGACAATTGGTGCCAGAGGGAGGGGGGGGGGGGGAGGGGGGTGGGGGGGCGGCCGCCCATGCTGGATCCGGAGCTGCTCTACACGTATTGTTACTACTTTGTAATTTTGACTGTTGAAACTAATAAGCAATGCAAACTACAGTGGCCCTAGAGGTCGCTAGCGAACATACTAGTAGGTGGATGCGGTTGAGATGAAATTCACAATCAATTTTCACCATACTCAGCAATACCATCTATGGTCAAAATTGATCGTGAATATAATCTCAACCCCCAGTAGGATGCATATGAGTTACATGTACATGTATGTGAAGGGACCTTGTATGAGTAATGAATATATGAATAGATTACAAGACAACAAAATTTAGATACATGTAGTCCGTATGAACTGTTCTCCATGACATCTCCCTTCATCTTCTTATTAGTGCCCACTAGTACACAAAATGTAAGTCCCTCTGTACTATACCATTTTCTAATTGGGTAAGGAGGTGGAACAATTAATGTATGACAGCACTGTTGCATTACACATTTCACATTAATTGGTTTTTCTGTTTGTCAAGTCTTAATTGTCACAGCATGTATCATGGTGGGGAGGGAACAATGGGAGGTATATGGTGTAAGTTGTAATCAGTACCATAAATTGTGTTAATTAAGGAATAAATTTACAGGCCGCTTTGCTTGGGGGGGAGATTTTCAGGCATAAGGAGGCTTCCACAAAGATGTTGTTGCTTCACTAGCAATTCTCAGTAACTCGTGGGTGGTTTTGGTATGAAAACAATCCTTTTCTCTAAATTGTGAAACCAGGTTTCATTGTAGACACTTTTTTTAGTGTTTGTGCCCTAACCCTTACCAATGTGCATCAACCACTTGCAAAGTTCCAAAAGCACAGTATTTATGCAATGCAAAACGGTTATCCTAACACAAAATGTGGTGTTTGTGTTGATAAACAGCTTTCTTTTAAAAGACTATAAACATGACAAACAATGGTACTATGATGTTCAGATGTTACAATGCATACCCTTTGTTTGTAGTCAGTGCAGAGCCTGCATTATGCATTGTTCTGTACATGTAGCCAGACCAGTTCTAAATCCAACTGGTCAAGTTTAGGGTTTTGAACTTTAAACAGGTTTTGCGTTGGAATATATAGATTTGTCTGTGCTTGTTTGTTATGCATGCATTAAACCTTGCACTTCTATTGCAATCTTTTTCAGTATGTACGCATGCCGCACTATATTAGCGACAGCCTGGATACAGCATGAATACCACACTGTGCAAATAGTTTGTTATACGATACTGTATACTTTGGAATATACGCCGGATCAGTACATTTGAAAGATACGACATTGTATATTTCACGAATACACAACCGCAGGACAATTTACATAGGCAGCCATTAAAATGTAATGACCATGCAATAACCCGTTGTGCTTTATTACACTTGCAAATTTATTGGCCACAGCTAAAATGCTCTTCTCATCTTACAGGCTAGTGTAGCCACACTATAGTAAGTGCTCCGGTTATAACTATGGCCGGTGTGGGAAATGCATACGTCAGGGGGTCACAACTGATTTTTTTTCCCCTCGGGGAACAAGTGGTCCGGTTAAAAGCGTACCTTGTCCCATAATCATACTTGTTTACAGATGCTGACATGGTCATTTTAACATCCTTTTAGCGAACAAAAGTCAAGTTCTAGCCACTATCGGTCGACGAATGGAGCACTCCATGTACTGGTTAACTCGAAGCTATCCCCTTTCAAATTTTTTTTTACCACAGCCACTTGCGAGCGTGAGTATATATGTATTGTACTGGTACATGATCGCATATTAGCTGTATACTAAATTATGTATACAGCAGCATATTGCATTTATACAATACTTTAGGATTAAAAGTATTAGTTTACACAATGTCAGATCCTTAGGCTAGTAAATATGATTTCGGGTTCTCCAGTAATCGCATCGAGGTGCCATTGTGTTGGTGATGATCTTCTTTGGTGCTCCTTCTGACAAGAGTGAGGAGCAGAATAAGTTGAATTTGAATTCCAATGTGTACTAGAGCATTTGTAACTTTAAAATTAAAACTAACCATGTATAGATCACATGCTGCTGCTGTATTACAAGACAATGTCGCACTCAAATAGGCACAGCCCTCCCTGCATGATAATTTGGAATAACTACTGATCAAATGCAGTGCAAATGTGTATAAAAATTGTATATGTAACATTTCCGCTAGATAGTAAATGAATCCTTTATATTTACTATTGTGTTGATGTCACATATACCATATTTACTAACACATATGTACCACATTTGATCAGCAGTAAATATATTTTAAATCCAAACTCTCATGCAGTGCACGTTCCTGCATGCATCTTTTGACGCATGCATGAGGTTGGAAGTAGATACACCTGTTATATATATTTGGTAGAGACTATTCAGATAAATGCAGCCTTCTGAGTAGAAAAGACTTGCAGCAAAGGGCTGTATATGCATGGCACGTATTGCATTACACTATCTAGTCTGGCTGAATGTACTAAGTTTATTGCCAAATACAATCAATTATTGGTATAACAATAGACAAAGAAAAAAAAAACTGTAAGGTTTTGGCCGAAATCCTACTCCACGCACAATAATGCACTCCCACCCTGAACACACTGTCACACACACAGTCACTTATTCCACACCTAACACATCACACAGATTCTGATTTCCTCACACAATCACTCCCTCCCTTACACACTTACATAACACTCTTTCACACACACACTCTTACCAGCTCCCTCATTCACTCAGATACACTCACTAACACACTCAAATGCTCAATACTGTCATTTCTCCCTCACTGACTAGCTCAATTACTCACTCACAAACTCACATCCTTTGTGCTCCCTCATATACTCATTTGCTCACTCTCTCACTGCTTGCTCACTTACTTACTCACACATGCTCACCTTAATCACTCCTTCAATATTCACTAACTCCCTCACTCACACTCAATCATTTCCTCACACATACACCGGCCCATGCTCCCCCATTCATCACACAAGTACACATCACACAAGCAGATATGTCTTTTTTACAAGACTGTACATGTCAATCTTGCAAATTTCAACTTCCATTAATAAGAGTTGTGTCGATAAGAATGAATATAATGCAGCATGAATGACTATGTACAATTTTAACCAATCAGTACCGTGTCAGTATGTATAAATGGCAAGGTACATTTCGTTTTATAGATCAGCAGTACAATCAAGCCAAGAATTTCAATCATGATAGGAAATAACAATATAAGGTGTACAGGCTTCAAAAAATTATACATCTTACAATACAGTATATAAGTGAGACTTATCAATTTTGCGTATTAATACCATAGGTTAGTTGCCTGTGGAGCCACTTTATCAATGTTTAAATTATAGTGTAGGGCTGCTTCAATTAGGAATGTGGTTAGCTTACCGCACGTGACTTGTAAGTTATAGGTGGGCTATTTCATTGCTGCGTGTTGATTGCTTTTAATGTCAATTTCTCCCTAATAAAACAAGGCCTTTGTTTTTGGTTGTTGCAAGTATAGTGCCTTAACATAAACAGGGCGGAGGCACCGTTTAGGTTTAGGCAGTACAGGGTCTAATAGGTTGAATAAGCACTCCTAACAACGAAAGCCACATCGCCTGCATTAAAGTAAGTGTTGTTTGCAGTGCTGCCTTAATAAACAGCTAGGGTGGGGGTGGTCGACCGCAACTGTTTTATTTTTTGTATATAGGCAGTAATATAGGTTGGAACATGGATAAGCACTGCTTATAATAAAAGGCACAGGGCAATTTCTCCCACAATAAAACAAGGCCTTTTTGTTTTGTTGTTGCAAGTATAGTGCCTTAACATAAACAGAGCGGAGGCACCGTTTAGGTTTAGGCAGTACAGGGTCTAATAGGTTGAATAAGCACTCCTAACAACGAAAACCACATCATCTGCATTAAAGATTTATTTGCAGTACTGCCCTAATTTAAACAGCTAGGGTGGGGCTGGTCGACCGCAACCATTTAGTTTAGGCAGTAAAATAGGTTGGACAATAAGCACTGCTTAAAACATAAGACAGCGCAATTTCTCCAAAATAAAACAGGCCTTTGTTTTTTGTTGTTGCAAGTATAGTGCCTTAACATAAACAGGGCGCGGGGGTTGTCGACCGCTGTATACTGTTTAAGTTTAGGCATGTAAGTAGAGCAGTGTATATAGGATGGAATAGGTTATAATTGGACAAGCACTATCGATATAGCCACAGGGTAATTACTCCTGCATTAAAGTATTCCACCATAGCCTGCATTAAAGTAAGCATTATTAGTAGTGCTGCCTTAATATAAACAGCTAAAGGGTGAGGCTGGTCGACCGCAACCGCTTTAGTGATATAGGTTGAATCATGCATGGATAAGCACTGCTTACAACAAAAGCCACAGCGCAATTTCTCCCAAATAAAACAATTCCTTTGTTTTTTTTTGTTGTTGCAAGTATAATGCCTTAACATAAACAGGGCGCGGGGGTTGTTGACCGCTTTTAAGTTTAGGCAGTAAATAGAGCAGTATAGGATCGAATAGGTTAATTGGACAAGCACTATTGATTTTGCACAGGGCAATTACTCCTGCATTAAAGTGTTTTTTTTTTCCAGATACTGCCTTAATATAAACATGCAGGGCTGGCACCGTTCGTTTAGGTTTAGGCAGTACAGGGTCGAATAGGTTGGATAAGCCAGAGATCATATATAGATATATATGATCTCTGGATAAGCACTCCTAACAACATCGCCTACATTAAAGTAAGTGCTGGCTTAAGATAAACAGCTAGGGTGGGGCTGGTCGACCTTAGTTTAAATAGGTTGGATAATTGATATGCAACAAAAATTTCTCCCCAAATAAAACTATAGGCTTTTGTTTTTTGTTGTTACAAGTGTAGTGCCTTAACATAAACACGGCGGGGGTGGTCGACAGCTGTACCGTTTAAGTATGTGGAGCAGTATAGGATTGAATATAGGTTGGACAAGCACTGATAAGAGCTAAAGTCACAGCGCAATTTTTCTAGCATCAAATGCAAGTGATTTTTGCAATTACCGCCTCAACATGAACAGGGCGGGGGTGCCGACTAAGCCGTTTAGGTTTAGGCAGTATGTAAAGCAGTAGGGCTGAATACTGAGCTTGGTTTCAATTGCTAGCATTCTAATAAACCACGACTCAATTTTGCCTGCATCGGAGCTTTCCTGCACCATAGACCCGGCTGCATCATGCTAGACTTGGTGTGTTTTTTATATCCTTCGATAATGTATTTCATGCATGTGCTTAAGTATTCATAGTTGTGGTACTTGTTACAAATTACATTGCGGTTTGAAAAGCGCGGGGGCGCCTTTGGGGGCGCGCATTTGCCTTAACTTAAACGCTGCCCTAACCTAATCTATGCAGCGGACCTATCCATTACGCACCGTGCGGTACGTACATATCGTATACGAGCTACGTAAGGTAAGTTTTTTTTTTTGCCAACGTTCATACAGATAGTAAAATAGCTGTTTCTCTGGACTAGTGTTTGTCAATAAAAGGTGATTGAGAACTTCAGCTGTCTGTTTAGGCCTATGTTTAAAAGGACATGTACGCGTATAGACTATAATCGTACACGACCTTTTAAACATAGGCCTAAACAGACAGCTGAAAGCTCTCAATCACTTTTAGTTAATTTTGAATTTAACTATTGATTTCAACAGGAATTAGATGGCTAAGCGTGATTGACATTAAATAATTATTTGTATGTAGCTAGCTACGTCATGCGGCCACATAATTCCTTGCCTAAACTATAGTCCAATCAATGCACTATCTATTCCGTAATATATGGTTTTTTGTGTATTTATTATTGTTGCATGAAAATTTCCCACATCATAATACTCAACATATTTATTGTTAGGCCTTATGGCTACACCACTCAGCGCTAGTGCATTTGAATACACAAGTAGTCACTGTCATGAATATGAACAAGTAAAGAAAAACATTCTCTACGAGAAAGTTGGTGGGATATAGGATTTGATTATGACATTGGTGGTGTAAAAAGCAAGGAAACAAGGTCTTATCAGAAGGGAAAATGTCATAGTCCTATATTTAGCACATTTCTAGGGCATGTGTTGTTTGTGTGCTAAATATAGGACTATGACATTTTCCCTTCTGATAAGACCTTGTTTCCTTGCTTTTTACACCACCAATGTCATAATCAAATCCTATATCCCACCAACTTTCTCGTAGAGAATGTTTTTATTTACTTGTTTTCTTAATTTTTTTTCATATATTATATAAAAGCGAGTCCTCCAGCCGATTCTGAAGCTATTGGTGAAATTTTCATCGCTTAGAAATGTTCCTGTCCTGAGTTATGCGTTGCCAAGAAGAAGGAGGAGAAGAAGAATAAGAAGACGACCCGCCCCTTGTTCCGAGACTGGGTACGAGGACGGGCAGTACACGCTTGTTCTCAACAACCACGCGGTTCAGTGACATGAAACAATAACGAAACTACTCATTTTTGACTTCTAGATCGATTGCTAAAACAAGCTACACGATCCGATCGTCGGGAGTGTTGTTACAGACGGGTCGCGTTTTTTTAATGACTTCATAGTCGGGGTCAAATCCTATATGGAAGTTTCTAACGAAACTTCCGATAATCTCACGCACACCCTTGTTGACTGTTATGATGTGGGAAGATTTCATACAACAATATTCAAATACACCAGATACCTCAAGGATTAATGTACGAACGCGCGCGTTAATTCCCGTGCATTTGATATTTCCACCATTCTTTTGTTTATTTTGCGGGAACCCAGCTGGAACAACGGTTCCCGAACGGGAACCATATATTCAGCATTTTTAATTAAAGAGGCAAAATCAAACACCATACACGGGAAAATGTTTGAATGCTGTAATTATGCAGCTGTACAAACCAGTTGAATAAATATTTTGCCTTGTAAACATTCTTGAGATTGTATAAACAACTGGGTTTCGAGTTGTGGAATCACGTGGGGAATTGGGTAAGGAGGGCTAAGAGACATATTCCCGCCTGGTACCTCTCCTCGATCGCTACATGACAAGTGTTCACTAATATTTACGGTCGCCTTAAGTTTAACCCGACCCTAAGAAAACTGTTGTGGTTTAAGGTGTTGATAAAATATTAATTATAACTTGTTAGTGTAACTTGATAGTGCTAGTGAAAGAATGCATTTTAAGGGCTACATAGAAAGGGCGTAGTCTATTCACTATTTTGACGTGATGAGTTGTTATTAATAGTACGTGTGTAGAAATTTCTCTCATCATTCACCTAGCTCTTTAAAAAATTAAAATGTGTGTTGTCGTGATATGATGGATAACTGTAGTTCGGTGTTTATCTATTCAACTCAATCAAAGGTACGTAGGCCTGGTACAAGTCAAGCCGGAATAGATAGACCAAACAACCTGTTTGTCTAACCGAGGGTTCAGATTCAAGTGGTCCTTTGGCTATAGAACATATTCTACTGAATCGCGTCTGAATGCGATGCAAAAAAAGAAATTTGGTCTTAAGACTTAAACAAATATGGCACGGAATCGAAGTTCTTGAATCAATGTTACAAGTACCAGAGATAATATATAACTCTGCAAGTACTACGGAGGTGTGTTATTACATTAACTATTCATTTCGGCCTACTTTTAAAATTTACACCTTAATACTAAGATTTTCCTAATAAGGGTCCACCTGCACTTGTAACTTCCTCATTACGTTATTACCGATACGTCGCGGGATCGGTTCTCGCTTATTAAAAAGCGTTATACCATGACGTTTCCCGGGCAGGCAGGAACTTTCAGTTCCACCAAAAAGTGCGTTGCAGGGTATTTTTTTACATGTGCATAGGCCTATAACAATATTGGTGCAACAGAGAACCAGACGCAACATAAAATAACAGCGTGCATGTGCCAAAATGCCATACGTGTGCTATTAAGTCAGAGATAATCTATATATTATCTCTGATTAAGTGGAGGTGCCACACCATATCCTCAGAGAAAAACTCCACTGCAGAACAAAATCATGGTTTTAGATGGAAAAATCATGCAGGGGAGAAAAGACCCAAACATTTTGCCTATATCTGAATACCACCAGTCAAGGAACAGCTCTGTAACACAACACATTAGAATGCATAAGGGGAAAAAAAGCCCCTTCGCTAACTTTAGTACTCAACGGTAAATATTTATTTACAATCCTATTCCTGAACCCCCTAACCTAATCCAGCTAGCAGGTGTACTGAGTGTGGATGTTAAAGTGGCCTGAAACTTAAGTCCAGCTAGGGTCTGCCATCTGGCACCCATTCACCAGCTACTAACTAAAGTAACGGTTGCCATTATTTCAGACACCTTAAGAAGGTCTCTGTAAGCTTCATGGCTTCAAATATAGTATACTAGCATGTTTGATTGGATAGTCAGTTCTCTGCAACTGTAACCAGCTGTGGAAAAACTGTTGGCAACAGTTTGTCCACAGCTGGTTACAGTTTTAGATAACTGACTATCCAATCAAACATGCTAGTATACTATATTTGAAGCCATGAAACTTACAGAGAATAAGCCCGATTGCAGTTCCTTAATGAAGGCATAATATGGGGATACAGTCACCATACCTGAATCACCATACCTGAATATCCCTATTCAGGTATGGTGACTGTATCCCCATATTATGCCTTCAGTAAGGGAACTGGAATAGGGTTTATTTTGTCAATGCTCAAACATACCACCTCTTTGACATCACTTTTGGCGTCATGTTGAAGAAGTAGTTAACTACCACATGTAAACAGGTTCTCAACACGTGAGTGTATATATAAATTATCTATGGGTAAAGCTGAAGCAGTATGTGTTTGTTCATTAAATGTATTCTTCTTTTCTAAAGTTTTCTGTCTCATCATATTGTTCACCATCAGAGGTATGAATACTGCATGCAGAAATGTTTTCCATGCATCTACATCAGTGATGTGTAACTGTCTATGTACATGTGACCATGTTCCACATAATATTATATTTGTGCAATGCTGCAAACTTCAATCAAATAACGTGTGATATGGAATCTCATTATCTAATTGTGTACTATAAGAATTATCTCATCTATTCCTGCTATCATTAATTCTTGTGAAAGGGTATTCAGGGTTTCAAGGATAGTCTGGTTCTGGACACTATATATATTTAAAAAATCTACACAGTGCATTTGGTTTATTTGAATGGCCATCCTGGTGAACATAGTTAAGAGAGCCTCAAGGTATAATCAGAGGTGGACACATGAATAGTTATTTGACCATTTTAATTTCGACCTTGAATGGTATTACTGAACCCCAATATATAATTTCACCTCCCCTCTCACTTTTCTATCTATCCTTTTTATTTGGGGACCTCATGATCATCTATTTTATTGTCAAATGTGAGGGTTAAAAGAGGGGACAAGATAAAGATATTGAGTGGGGGATGGAGGGCTAGGAAGGGTGGGGGGGGGGGGGGGGGGGGGGGGGGGCATAGTGTTGAAAATACACTCCCCACACAATATACATAGCAGGTCCTAGCCATATATTTAATGCCACTCAGGATTATGAACTATGATAAGACACTTGTGTTGGCAATACATGCAAATGTGCAAAATGTAGACTATTCCACATAGTCAAATACACACATACCTTGCTACACTTTATTTGGTTGTGACCAAATGCATATATGCATGTATCCTCGTAACACTTATTATGACCATACCCTCCCAGTTTCCTCCCAGACCTTGCCATGTCAGCTCACAGGAGGGACCAGCTGTCCCACGAAGATATTTCCTAACATTGCTGTCAACTACACATGTAACGTTGGTAGCTAATGCTGGGATCACACTGTGTGTGCCTTCAGTGGGAGGCTGTGCAGGGGTAAATTCATACTCGCTCAAAGTCCTCCAGTACCTGGTCAGTCCTGTCTCACAGCAAGTGGCACATGTGGACCCGTCACAGCAACCAACACACCTCCTCTTACAAATAACCTCTACTGTCTTACCTCCACCCTCTCTGTGGTGGTCACACCAGCAATGGATGGTCTGGTGATCTCATGTTTCAGCTATAGTATAGGAACAGCTACAAGCACTCTTGGAATTCAATCATCTTAGTCCTTGGTAAGCCATAGTGCATGGAATAAGCACTATGTAACACACATACACATGTATCACATGTGAGCATTGAGCATCTACTTCAAATGTTATCGTGATAGTCTTTAGTGATTGGAGGCATACACGTGTAGTTGGATAAATGGGGCATACATATGCATACATGCTTTTCTATTTCATTTCGCAAAGCTTCGTTGTGGTTGAATCACCTAGTTTACACCTATGTGCATGGGAGACAGCCATTCACAGCTATTCATAGGCATGACATATTACAGTACACTCTTACCATTTAGTAAGATTTCTGTAGTATGTTGTCCAATGAATATGAATCAATGTATCATGATCTGTATATAATGGCATGCTTCACCACTTCACCTGGGCACAAATGATCATCTCAGCAAACATTAGTGTGTATTTGATAATTGTGATAATACTGTTCCACTGCTGATGGCAGGACCATGTGTTCCACTACTGATGGTGGGACCATGTGTTCCACTACTGATGGTGGAACCATGTGTTCCACTACTGATGGTGGGACCATGTGTTCCACTACTGATGGTGGGACCATGTGTTCCACTACTGATGGTGGGACCATGTGTTCCACTACTGATGGTGGGACCATGTGTTCCACTACTGATGGTGGGACCATGTGTTCCACTACTGATGGTGGGACCATGTGTTCCACTACTGAACAAACACACGCCAACAAGTTAAGTCACATCAATGTCTGGAAGAAGGGTGAATAAAGCCAGGTATGGAATATAGAGTAACCCAGTTCTTTAATTTGTCTGCTGTTAATGCTGTTAATGAACTCTCCACTTTTGCTCATTTCAGGCGGCACACATATCACATCTATATTGTGTTTTGTAATTCAATCAACTGCTTTTGATTATGAGCATTTTTTGCTAGCCATACATTTTTCACCATATGCTTTGCAGTGCCCAGAAATAAGTTGTGCATAGGATCTATAATGCACATTTGTACTGGGTCAAAATAAGGCAACTCAAGTAGAACAGAATAATGACACCCATAAAACGTTTCCAATTGTTGCTGTTCAGTCTTGTTACGTGCTGCTTTCACTAATGCAACATATTGCCGATGTTGTGTATTAGAGCGACATTCCCAGCTATCCATATCAAAACCCGAGTAATCTTTACTCTCAACACCTCCAAGAAATTTTTTCATACATTTGGAACAACCACAATTAGCTGAATGGCCAACATAATTTCTTACTAGTTGGAGGTCACTTGCAGCACAAAATAATACACACTTCACTGTTTGTGGTTCACACATGGAATGAACTTTCATGGAGGGTCATTTGAGCCACCAAAATAACAACATTGTCTAGTATTGGACCACCATTTCCTATGTTTATTGTCCCTATGAAAATACACCAAATTGCTGTGCATTCGTGTACCCACACTATTGCGGTTTTTGAATTTCGAGCTGTGTTAATATTTAAAGTTTTCTGTGACCTTTGTCCATTTGGCTTGGCCCTGCATCATTTATATCAATGTCAATTAGATCAGAACATAGTTGCTATGCGGGTACACAAAAGGGTATTATTTAAATCTGGAGTTAAAGTTTATCACAAATTTATAATAAATTTTATGTTGCCCTACAAAAGTTGATTTTGTCCATCCACAATGACAAATCCTGCTCCGACCTGTGACTGAATGTTTGGTACTTAGATGATGGAGTCTTGGCTGGTCACCCAGCATCTGTATCTCGAGCTCTAGACATCATACAATCAGATGGTCCCCCTCAAGGCTTCCATGTGAATTTGAAGAAATGTGAGTTGTTCAGTCCCAGTGACGTGTCATTGTTTCCCCACCTCTATTCCTTCATCCAACGTTCCTAACTTCGAACTCCTTGGAGTACCAATTGGTGAAACAGCATTCTGCTCTAGCTTCATTGCCAGAAAATGTTCCAGTCCCTCAGCACTTCTTTCTCACCTAGAATGTATTGGCTCTTCAGACCCTCATGTTGCCCTCACTCTTCTCCGTCATTGTGCTTCCTTTTGCAAATTAATACACCTAGATAGAGGCACACCTTCCTCTTCGGCAGTTGAGGCCTTGAAGGACTTTGACCTTGCTGTCGCTAACTGCTTCATCAAATGCACAGGCCTGGACATCTCTGTAGATGCTTGGAAGCAAGCACAACTGAGCCCACATAGAGGTGGCCTAGGATTGCGTCCCCTCTCCCTCCACGCCCAGGCTGCCTTCATCTCTTCACTATGCAGTTCTGACTCAGCCACCCCATCCCACTCCCGTCTCACCAGCTCAGTCACTTTATTCAACAACTGTGTTCCACTTTCTGAAGCTGTTTCAGTCCACTCTCTGCTATCCAACCCACCTTCACAGCGACACCTCTCAGTTGTGATAGAAACTCACAGTTTGCTAGCCTATACAACTGCATGTCCTGTGCTAACAAAGTACGACTTCTCTCAGTGTCCTCCCCTCACGCCTCTGCCTGGCCCTCAGTCATCCCTTCTGAAGTCATGGGACTTCACCTCAATCCATGTGAGCTCAACATTGCAGTCAAATGGCAGTTGGGTTTAAATCCTCATTCTGAGAATAATGCCATTCCTCAGACTTGCCCACTATGCCCAGAGAGCATGCTGGACCCATTGTGTCACCATAGTGTCACCTGCAAACGTGGGGGGGATGTGACTAACCACCACAATCTGTTGCGCAATGCAGTCTATGAAGCCTGCCGCCAGGCATCCCTTTCAGTTCACTTGGAAGCAGGTGGTGGTTTAGGTAAGGACAAGGCCCTTACTTGTCCAGCTGATATACTGGTCTCTAACCCAGTGGTTCTGCTAGTGCTGCTTACGATATCACTGTTACTTCACCGCTTAATCCCTCCAACTATATTGGAAGCGGGAGTTTCAGCAGGTACAGCAGCCAAAGCAGCAGAGGTGCGTAAACATTCCAAGTATGATGCTAAGTGCTCTGAACTAGGGTGGCGGTGCACTCTCTTAGCCGTGGAAACGTACGGAGCATGGGGAGCTGAAGCATGCAACACATTCTCCTTTACTGCTTCCCGGATTGCCATCACTATGAACAAACCAAAGTCCATGATCCTGTCCAACTTGTATGGCAAACTTGGTATCATCCTCGTCTGGTCTAATGCCAAAGCCATACTGATGAAATCCCTGGTGCCGGCCACTGGAGATTGTTTCTCTGGGAATGTCATATGAACATTGAAAAAATAAAAATAAATAGCCTGTGTACTCCTGTATGTAATTATGTGTATGTATAGAAACATCGGGTGTGTTTGGAAAACAGACTCTTTCATTCCTAAAGGATCTTGCTTGTCGTGTTCGTAAGGTGTCAGGGGAAGTGAAGTCCTTTCCATATTTACTTCAACGCCTCGCTGTAGCCTTACAGCGAGGTAATGCTGTCTCAGTCCTGGGCACCTTTGCGAGCGATGATTGCCTTGTTTTTGAGGACAGTGATGCATATTATTAATTTATTTTATTTGTTATTCAGTGTAACTGTGTTAAGTTATATTAGTCTTTTTAGTTAAATAGCATTGGATTATTGTAATGTTAATTTGTTATATATAATTACTAATATGTTGCCAAAAATATTAAATTTCAAAATGAACCAAATTTATACTATAGGTAGCTATTAATATCCCCAACGTATCCCTGCAATTATCTAACTGGTGAGCCATAACGTGGGTTGGGACATCCCTTCAATGAGTTGGCAGCCATTATTTTGTCCTCCCTTGTAATCATGTTTCTTTAATGCAGTTTAAATAGTAATTGGTGTGTCATAACTTCACGAGTGCTAGACAACAGGTGATAATTGTTAGTTTGTGAAGTTATGACACACTATTACTTGTGCAAACTGCAATTATAAAGAAACATTATAACAAAGGAGGACAAAAAAGCTCGTTCGTGACAATTTGATCAGCTAAGTTACTGTCTGTTTTCCAGCTGCAAAGCAATCTAGGCAGCCAAGAGTGTGGCAGAGACATGGCAGATATGTTGCTGGTTCAACCCCCAAGGATGTTTTCATCCCTCTAACGGAAGAAACAGCATGTAGGTGTGACAGGAAAGAAGTAGTGTAACCACATGAACAGGAAGCACAGTAAGTTAGGGCCATTAAGAGTACAATCAATATACCACAGTGGATATGCGTCCAAAGCCTCAATCTCAAATGTGCCTGATTTCCATCAGCTATGAAAGCAGCATACCTCCCCCCTAATCAATATTCATGTTGGATCCCATCCACGCTGAACTTCCACATATACATAACTATACATTGAGGGTGTGGCCTGTCTGAAACTAGTAAGTGATAAGTGGATTAAACTAATGCCTTCACGTATCGGAAGTTTCGCTAGGAACTTCTATATTATTACAGATTTAACCCCGACTATGAAATCACATCTTGACCCGGGTCGAGAAGTACTAGCGACGTTCCCGACGAATAAATTTTATAAATAAGAACAAGAAGCAGTCAGTAGGGCCATTAAGAGTACATTTATATAGTTCAAAAACATCACGCTACACGAAATTCATATGTTTCAGTTAGATAGGAAATGTACGGAATAGGGTTTGTATCCGGATATTAAATAAATGACGGATATTACGGATTCCGCTTTGTTATTCATCAATCCGGTTACCGGTATCCGGCCTAGTCCTATCGGTTTTACACGGATATTTTGCGTAATGGAATCCGATTGGGTCGGCTCGAATTGGCTGACGTTTTGGTTATTTTCTTTAATCCTTAATCATATATTGATCAAGATTTGGTAACTCCAGTTATCACACTTCAGCACTACTTTTTGAGCCTTCAGACTGATAGATTTAATAATTACAATTGCACTAAAAGGTGTATCCATGATCTTATGAAATATAAATAGTAATTACTTGTAATTACCTTATGTGAATTATGATTGTTGCATGCACATTCACAACGACCTTATTAGGTAAAAAGGAAGATAATGGTTCATGGGAGGTCTTTTGGTTAATCAGGAAGGATGCTTTTTACGCTAGTGAATTAGTAGATGGGGAACCCTCAATGGCTAGTAATCAACATTGGAAATAAAAGTTGCTTGTTTTAGTTCATAATCATGCCCATGCTTCATAATGCTGGAATTGATATTGTTATATCATCTTCCAATTCTTTCTCTTGCTTCAATTCTATTGATCAATTGCTCATTGGTCGTGCATGCATACCTTTGAGTATAATATTCTTAATGCATGGCATAAAAACTGACTGATATAAGTTATATGCCATACATTAGAAATTTGAGAGCACATTGTGTGCATCATTGCATGTAGGTGTTATGAAATCCGGATAAAAGCCGGATAGTGCGGATACCGGAATCCGGGAAAAAATTATGGGATTTCGGAGTCCGGATAGTTAATTTACCGACGGATGCAAACCCTAGTACGGAAACACGGTGTTGACTCGTTTTTTGGATTTCCTTGTCATGGAAAGATAAGTAGTTCCTTTAGATTTCAGCAGACGAGGATGAGGACGAGGACGAGGACGAGGACGAGGAGGACGGGGACGGGGACGGGGAGGGGGAGGGGGAGGAAGAGGAGGAGGAGGAGGAGGAGGAGGAGAAGGAGATTCGAGAAGGAGAAGAAGAAGAAAGAAAAAAATAATAGTTGGACCGGGTACGAGTATTTTCATTCTCTAAAAGCGTGCGCTGTTGTGACACAAACCAACGCAAAACTGTTCATATTTGTGTTATCAATCGATAGCGACAAAGAGGGAAATGATCTGATTCACCGTCGTCCCTCCAGACGCGAGTCACGTTTTTAATGACTTCATTTAATATAGGGCATCAATCCTATATGGAACCTGCTTCCGCAGGTTTGGATACTGACTTATGCAGACGTTGCATACGTGATCGTATGCAGATGGTTATGCAGGAATACTAGTATCGGGAAGCATTTACAGACTCGTATCGAGAGAGAAACCAGTATGCAGACTCGTATTAAATATAATGCATGGAAATGTATGTGTCCATGTGAGTGCCTACATACCTGCTTGTTAATCACCTGTATAATTTATGTTATGTGTGATGAGATATATGATAACCTAAAGTTGTTTATATAAAAGTAAATGTTACAAAACAACAAACACACAAATCATACACTATTCATTCCTTGTCATTCAATAATGATCTAAGATACTGGTGCAAGTCCATATGCACTGTTCTTATCCATTTCCATGACATCTCTCTTCATTTTCTTATTAGTGCCCACCTCATCATACACAGTGGCAGGATCAGCATGTGAACTTGGTTTGTATGATGTCCCTGTGGACCTTCTTGAAATGTAGCAGAGGACAGAAGCCACCAACACTCCAAGAGAGAAGGACACCACAAAGGTGACAGAGACAGATACACCAACTGCTGTACCAATGGCTGAACCAACTGATGTACCAATGGTTGAACCATCTGTTGTACCCATGGCTGAACCTGCTGCTGTACCAATGGTTGAACAAACTGATGTACATGAGCACATGCCAGTAGTGAGCATAGATGGACCTGAAGGATTGTGTGTAGAGTTAACCATGGTGACTGAGCTTCATTGTGAGAGCATTATGATACAATAGTGACTACACCAACTGCTGTACCAATGGCCGAACCAACTGCTGTATCAGTGGCTGTACATGAGCACATGTCAGTGTATAGCAGGTAACCATGGTGATTGAGCTTCATTATGTGTGTACTTACAATCATAGTGCCAATTCTTACAGTGGTTATAATACAAGCTAAGAATTCATACAGAATGCAGCCCATGGTTGAAATCTTGGAATGTTTATGTTGATGCAATGCAACTGTTAACTAATCTTTATGGAAGAAGTTCCATGGAACATAAATGTATAATGTGATATCTGTAATTCTTTAATTGTCTATTGGGCTGCATAGAGCAATAATCTTGTAATACATATTATTGAAATATTATTATTTTTATTACATGAATACACGAATATACAGCAGTAAGGTAATTAAATGCACCCTACTATAGGTACTAGACAGGGACAAAACACCTGGAGAGGATGGCTGTGGCATTGGCTCTAACTAGTATGAGGTTCAGCTTCCCATATAAGGTAGCTAGGACCTCAGCCTTAGCCCTGTTGGAGCTAGTTGCAAGGCGAGAAGCCAGAAGTGAAAAAGACTCCATTGCTTCTGTCCCCCAAGCACCATATGCCTCAACCACCATGGGGACGCAAACCCACCCTAGTTCCTTGCATTTGGCATCATTTTCTTCATGCTTCCTTTCCTCGGTAGCTCTGGCAGCCTGACCTGCTCCGAATCCCGCTTCAAGTAAAATATTGGAGTTAAGCGGTGACGTCACAGACAAGTCAAAGGCTGCTGGCTTACCCAAAGACCAGTTGGGTACTAGGATGTCTGCAGGGCGAGTGTGGCTATGGTCTTTGGAGAGGTTACTTCCTGCCTCCACCTTAACACTCAGGTGGGCCCTGCGACAGGTCTCAGCAAGGGTGTCACGTAGTTTATTGTGACGGGTTACTACATCTCCACCACGCTTGCAGGTGAGTGCATGATGGCCAAGGGGATCAAGTACTTTCCCAGGACACAGAGGACAAATTGAGCCACATGAGGTGTCTAGGCCCAGCCACCACTTGATGGCCACCTGGAACTCTGAAGGCTGGAGATGAAGGCCTAGCCCCTCGGAGGGAATGACTGACACCCAAGATGCAGCGTGAGGGGAGGAGACAGAGAGAAGGCGTGCCCTATTTGCGGCAGAAGATTGCTCATAGAGTGTATTAAACAGATGGTTGTCAATCTTGCAGGACAGCACCTTTTGATGGAAAGGGGATATTAACACCTCCTCTATGTTGACCGCCTCAGATAAAGGTACAAGTGAGTTAAACAACTCAACTGCATGGATAAGGTGTTCTCGGGACAATGGACCAGCACCAGAGGAGCTCAGAGAGGTGATGTAAGCAGCTGGTGAATGCCGACTCAGGGAGCGCATGCCCAGGCCACCCCTGCCTAAGCTGAGCTCTGCCTGTTGCCAGGCCTGATTGGAGGTGTCCACTGCTGTGCACTTGGAGAAGGTAGCTCGGATGTCATGATCAAAGGCCTCAAGGGCTGACATGGCTTGGGAGGGTGGCGTGCCACGAGCAAGGTGGGCCAGCCTGCAGAATCCCGCACATTGACGTAGGAGGGAAATGGCCACATGTGGGTCGACTGCACTTACTTCCTCTAGTTTGAGCAGAAGAGCTTTGGCCTCATCATGTTTCTCCGAAATGAAGGTGGCGCAAAAAGCCTTGTCACCAATCGGGATGCCCAAAATAACAATATTAGGGTGAGATGATCTTTTCATTTCTGGAGGAAAAGGACTGACATCATGTTTGCTAAATATCTCACATTTAGGAAAGTTTACAAAGAGACCATTAGGAGGACCAAACTCTTGTATGATAGAGAGAGCTTGAAGAACAGCAGACCTGGGACCAGCCAGCACACCATCATCCAGGTACCAGGCATGGTAGGACAAATCTGCACACATAGAATTAGTGGCGATTTCTGACACTACTTTGTTTAAAACCAGGGAGAAGAGCAGAGGACCAAGAGGATCACCCTGCTGAACCCCTTGTTCCGAATGTAAGCTGCCCAAAGGATGCCACAGAATGGGATGATATTATTATAATTATTATTATTATTATTATTATTATTCACAAGAACAAAGAACTAACTACAATACACTACACTATTGTAAACTAAACAAAAAGTCTATTCATGAGCTAACTCCCTTCCCATGATGGCCCTTGCCACAGATCTCACCAGTGACAGGTTGAGGCGTCCATAAATTTCAGCAACCATTTTGGGTTTGAAACTGGACTGGCTGACAGCAAGTAGGGATGCCAAATGTGAAAATACGCACTGTACTTCCTTCCCCCAGTTTCCATACAATTCAACTGCCAGGGGAATACACATCCACCCCAACTCCTGGCACCTTGTGTCATTAGTGGCATGTTTCCTATTTTCTGCCCCGTAGGCTGCTGCCCCTGCAGAAATGCTAGCTTCGTTCAGGACAGCAGGAGTGAGAGGTGAGGCAACTGTGATGTCAAAGGCTGCTGGCTTTCCTCTGTCCCAACGTTGAACTAGAATGTCTGCAGGCCGGGAGTTAATATGGTCCCTAGATAAGCCATATCCCACTTCAACCTTAACAGAGAGGTGGGCCCGGCAACAGAAGTCTGCAAAAATGTCACGCAAATGATTATGCCGTGAAACCACATTCCCACCATGTCTGCAAGTGGGTGCATGGTGACCTAGTGGGTCCAGGGCAGTGCCAGGGCAAGAAGGGCAAGTGGAACCTCCTGAGGTGTCAAGACCCAGCCACCATCTAAGGGCAACCTGACACTCAGCATTGTCAAAGTGCAGGTCAAAGCCAGTGGAAGGGACTACAGATATCCAAGAACCTGCATGAGGGGCAGAGACAGAAAGGATTCGAGCCTTGTTCATTGGAGAGGAGGAGGATAACAAGGACTGGAATGTATGGTCATCCAACATCTTCGACAAAGCTGCAAAGGAGGAGAAGCTAAAATATATAGTCCCTATTGTGATTGAATCCTGTGGGGAGACCTGGGTGTTAAAGCGAGTGACTGCCTGATGCATGTGGATGTCATCCGGGCTACACAGCTCTGAAGAAGCAAGGGAAAGGATGAAAGCAGCAGAGGAGTGGAGTCAAGGGAACGAAAGCCTAGACCACCAAAACGTGGGCTGAGCTGCGCTTGCTGCCAGTGAGAATCGGGGACATCCACTGCAAGGCAAGAAGTAAAACAAAGCCTTATGTCTTCATCAAAGGACTTAAGAGAATCAGCACAGAGGCTAGGCGGTGTTGCTCTAGTTAGGTGTACTAACTTACAGTAGCTTCCACACATGCGGAGAAGTGAGAAGGCCACATGGAGGTCAACCACAGAGACATCTACCAATGCTTTATAAATTAAGCAAAACCTTGGAAATCGTGCACTTTTCCGCTATAAATCGAGCACAGTGTACAAAGTCCCCAATTGGCACCCCAAGAATGACCAGGTTGGGGAGCAATGATGATTTCACTACTGGTGGAAAAAGGGAGTTGCCCCTCCTACTAAACACTTCACACTTTGAAAAGTTTAAGTTAAGCTCCAGGTGTGGACCCAGCTCCTCAATCAGTTGTAAAGCTCGTAGTAGCACAGCTGACCTTTCCCCTGCCAGGACACCATCATCCAGGTACCAAGCTTCAAGAAGCAGGTGGAGACAGTCATCATCCGCATCTATGCTAGTCCCAAGCTTATGAAGGACCAGAGCAAACAATATTGGGCCTAGAGGATCACCCTGCTTATTATTATTATTATTATTTTTTTAATTATTTTTATTTTTATTATTTTTATTATTGTGAAATGGGGATACAAGAGAATACATGAATGGGAATAAATGTATATACAGGATTATTATTATTGCACATCAAAACACCACTAAGTCTACATGTATTGTTCGGCTTTAATTATTGAAATATTATTTAAATTGTGAAATGGGGATACAAGAGAATACACGAATGGGAATAAATGCATATACAGGATTATTATTATTGCACATCAAAACACCACTAAGTCTACATGTATTGTTCGGCTTTAATAACCATCCAGAGTGATGACTCTGGACAACAGTGCCCTGACATTGGCTCGGACAAGGGTTATGCTCAGTCGTCCATAGAGGGATGCTGTTGCTGTTGACTTTGGGCAATTGAGCCTCATGGCTAATCGAGAGGCCAGCTGTGACAATGCCCATTTAGCCCTCAGTACCCCAGCACCCATACGTCTCTACCACTACTGGAATTATTATTATTATTATTATTATTCAGAATAAGAAAGGTCTTTCATTATTTTTATTTTTCTAAATTTGGCAATTAATACAGAACACACAAAATGCACTATTAACTGCTATTGATCCTGGAATGTTTGATTGCCCTGGCATTTACCATAAAAAGGGTCAAGTTCAGCCTCCCATATAGAGCTGTGAGGAGTACTTTTAATTTTTTTTTTTTTTTTTTTTAAGAATACAAGATACAAGAGATACACAAATGGTTACAAGAGAATACATGAAAGGAATAAATGCACATACAGAACTACATTATTATATAAACTAACATATATGGCTAACAACAACACAACCTAACATATACAATGTACTGGCACACTAACACACTCGATCACTCGCACACAGAACTAAAAGTCATCTAAACCATCAAAGGAACTTAATGTTCCCAAGACGGAGGTAGAATTTCCTCTCTGGATTGCCACAGAAAGGCGCTGGAGTAAGAATTGGTAGGATTGTGAGTCTCCAGTGGTTTTGTGCAGACGATGGTTTTTATTATTATTTTTAATATTACATCATTGATATACTCCATATACAACATTTACAGTTTTAAGTTACACAATGTTACTAAACAAAAAACAATACACTGGAACGGAGAAGGTGAGGAGACTAACATCCAGTTGCCATTGAACGGGACAGCAGAGCTCTGGCATTCGCTCTAACTAGAACCAAGTTTAACCTGCCATAGAGAGCCGAAGTGACCTGGGACTTGCAACTATTTAATCTAATTGCCAGGCGCGCTGCAAGTCGAGAAAGGTTTGTCTGTGCTTCAGGACCCCAACATCCATATACCTCAACTGCCAAAGGTACACACACCCATCCAAGCTCTGAGCACTTGGTGTCATTGCTGGCATGTTTTCTGTTCTCAGCCACCTGAGCAGTTGACCCACTTGTCACACTCGCTTCATGTAGAGTAATTGGAGTAAGCGGTGATGTGACAGTTATGTCAAAAGCTGCAGGTTTTCCCAGAACCCAATTAGGAACAAGCACGTCAGCTGGCCTTGTACGTCGGGCATCATGTCCCAAACCACTTCCAACTTCCATTTGGCCACCAATACCCGCCTGCCTACAAGACTCAAAAAACTATCCCGAACCCTATTATGGCGAGAGACCACGTCACCATTATGTCGACAAGTTAATGCATGGTGACCCAAGGGATCTAATGACAAGGTAAGACAACAAGGGCATTTCTCCCCACTGAATAGGTCAATCCCAAGCCACCATTTTATTGCAGTTTGGAACTCTGCAGATTCCAGATGTAGGTTGAGTCCAGGAGATGGCACAACTGAAAGCCACGAAGCAGCATGGGGGGATGCGACTGATAATAGCCGTGCCCTATTTGGCAGTGAAGAGGACTCAAAGAGTGCATGAAACTGACTATGTTCAATCCTACTAGAAAGCTCCTTCTGATTTTTGGGTGAAGTCAGCAATTCATCAGTAGAAGTTACATCAGCTGGAGAAACCAGGCTATTAAAGCAATCTATTGATTGGAGAAGATGGTGGCTTGTGTTGGTTGCATAGCCTGACACTGCAAAGGAAGCTACATATGCTGCTGCTGAATGCTGGGATAAGCTGCGGAGTCCAAGACCACCTCTACTCAAGCACAACTGGGCTTGTTGCCATGCTGTGTTGGGTGGGTCAATAGACAAGCAGTCAGAGAAACACTGGCGAACATCAATGTCAAAGAAATGCAAGCCCTCAGAAGCAAGGGAGGGAGGGGTGCATCTAGCAATATGAACAAATCTACAGAATCCTCCACATTGGCGAAGGAGTACCAAAGCAACTTGGGAATCATGGGATCCGACTTCCTTCAACAGAGCCAAGAATTTGGAAGCACCTGCTCTCTTTTCCGCATTATTATTATTATTATTTTTGCTTATACAAGATTATTTTTTTTAATCACAATGCTATCAATTAGAATACAGAGAATAAAAGCACTATTGCACACAAAAAACACCTATAGATGTTCTAAACTACATAGCTTCTACCTAGAATGGATCTAGCCACTGAACGCACCAGGGACATATTATTATTATTATTATTATTATTTAATTAATATTTACGTATAGAAAGTACACACACCACGAGATTCTAACCTACTTAAGTTATTATTATTATTATTAAAGTTTATTATTATCTTGATACCAAAAATGCAGTTGGTAGCTCAAGGTCTGCTGGCCAGTGCTGATAGTCCATCTTCCTGTGCTCGTCTTCTTGCTGCATCCACACCAGAGTCAGGAAAATGGCTAAATGCATTCCCTATATCCTCCATAGGCCTGAGAATGGATAACTCCACCATCCGAATTGCAGTTGGGCTCAGACTTGGTGTTCCCTTGTGCCATTCACACACTTGTCGCCATTGTGGTTCTCACGTGAATGACCTTGCTACTCATGGCCTTAGCTGTAGATGGAGTGAAGGTCGCCACTCCAGGCATTCTAGCTTAAACGACATCATCCACAGAGCACTGTCAGCTGCAAAAATACCTGCTCGTTTGGAGCCTTCTGGAGTAGCTAGATCTGATGGTAAAAGGCCAGATGGAATTTCAATGGTTCCCTGGAAAGAGGGGAAACTCCTTGTGTGGGATGCTACATGCAGAGACACCTTGGCACCATCATATCTCTCCACTGCTGAAAGAGGCCCAGGATTGGTAGCAGCAGAGGCTGAATCTCAAAAGAGGAAGAAGTATTCCTCTCTTGGAGCTAAATACTTCTTTGTTCCCATAGCATGTGAGTCTCTTGGTGTGTTTGGTGCTGAAACATTGTCCTTTCTTAAGGACCTTGGCCATCGTCTGCACAAAACCACTGGAGACTCACAATCCTACCAATTCTTACTCCAGCGCCTTTCTGTGGCAATCCAGAGAGGAAATTCTACCTCCGTCTTGGGAACATTAAGTTCCTTTGATGGTTTAGATGACTTTTAGTTCTGTGTGCGAGTGATCGAGTGTGTTAGTGTGCCAGTACATTGTATATGTTAGGTTGTGTTGTTGTTAGCCATATATGTTAGTTTATATAATAATGTAGTTCTGTAAAAAAAAAAAAAGAGAATACATGAATAGGAATACAATATTTAGGAGGAGAAACAACATGCATGAATTATTAATAAATCATGCTACAGTTCAATAAACTTTAAGATGGGAGCCACCTGGAAAGGATTGCTGTCGCATTTGCCCTCACCAGATGCAAGTTGAGCCTGCTATACAGGTCAGACAGCACAACCGACTTTGGTTTGCCCGATATGATGGCAAGACGGGAGGCAAGCATCTTAAACGAGTCCATGGCTTCCTTTCCCCAAGCACTATTATTATTATTATTGACATCCTGGGTTCTCCCATAGGAGATACTGAGTTTTGCCACCAATTTATCACTCGCAAACAGTCTGAAGCCAAGAGCCTGCTCTCAAGGCTTGAGGATGTGGGCTTAATTGATCCCCAGGTTGCCCTAACCCTACTCCGTGTGTGTGGTGGCTTCTGTCGGCTTGTCCATCTTGCACGTACCACACCACCATCATTATCTCGTGCAGCCCTCCAGCTGTATGACCAAGATGTTCGCAGATGCTTCTCCTCCTGTACTGCTGTGGATACATCAGATGCTGCTTGGAGGCAGTCCATGTTAGGCCTTAGTAAGGGAGGTTTGGGTCTCCGCTCCCTATACCATCATGCACCAGCAGCTTATATAGCCTCTGTTTGCTCATCTGGGTTTGGTTCCCAGACCAATCCTCATCTCTGTTCTGCAGTTGCATATTTTAATTCAAATGTTCCCCCTGATAAGGTGCTGCAAGTCGACTCCATTCTCTCAGCTCCTTCAGTGTCCCAAAAGAAGCTTTCCAGCATGTTGGACACCCATATGTTCAATTTGCTGTTAGAAAATTCTTCCACTGCTGACAGAGCACGATTACTTTCTGTTTCATCTGCCCATGCATCCTCTTGGCTGTCAGTAGTCCCTTCAGAGGGATTGGGTCTGCACCTTGATCCACCAGTACATCAAGTTGCTATAAAGTGGTGGCTTGGCCTAGACACATCCCAGGGGTCCCAGTGTGCACTTTGCCCTGACAATGCCCTAGACCCCCTTGGACATCACGCCATCACTTGTAAGCGGGGGGGTGATGTGGTAACGCGACATAACACCCTGCGTGATGTACTGGCTGAAACGTGCCATCGGGCTCATCTCAGTGTCCAGGTGGAAGCTGGCAGTGACCTCACTGCTGACCATAGCCACACCCGCCCTGCCGACCTTTTGTTGACCAACTGGGCTACGGGCAAGACAGCAGCATTTGATGTATCTGTGACCTCTCCGCTTAATACTCTCACCTTGTTGGAAGCAGGAGTGTCTGCAGGTTCAGCTGCCAGAGCCACTGAAGATAGAAAACATAAAGCCAATGATGCCAAGTGTGATGAACTGGGCTGGTTGTGTGTTCCCTTGGTTACTGAAACTTACGGTGCATGGGGAAAGGAAGCCACAGAAGCTTTCTCCCAGGTGGCCTCTCGGATTGCCACCTTAACTTGCAGGCCCAAGTCAGTGGTATTAAGTGACATTTACGGCAGGCTGAACCTTCACCTGGTGAGAGCCAACGCCACAGCCATCCTCACCAGATGTGTCCTGTCTTAAACTATTGATATACTTCATAGTGTGTAATGTATTGTTGTTATAACTGTGTAATAATAGTTATAAATTATTATTATTATTATTTATTATTATTATTATTGTATAATAACCTTAAAAATCAGTAGTATAAGGTGAAAAAAGTGTTCCTAGGATGGAGGCAGCATTGCCCCTTTGTACAGCCACTGAAAGACGTTGGAGCAGTTATTGTATTATTATTTTTTGAGCGTAAAAATCTACACAATGTAGTTGCAGCAATAAAATACATTTTATTTATAATTATATGGGACAGTGTCCAGCTAAATCACCCTTATGGTACTTTTTCAAAATTTCCAGAACAAGCAAATGAAAAGTAACGCTCGTATTGAAATGTATGGCTAATTATAAATTCAGTGCCTAATAACTTTGTGATGGATAGTCCGATTTAGGATGCGTAAGGACCATTTGACAGAAGCTCATGGGTGTTCAAGGAAAATCAAAAAATTTGAAAACTTGAAAAACTAGCCAGAAGGGTGATTCTGCTGGACACTGTCCCATATACACTAAAATAAGTCCTTTAACAGTCATGTTAACCTAGATAGGATAGCTCTACAGTTCGCCCTTACTAATGTCAACCCTAGGCGGCTGTACAGGCTAAAAATGGTCTTGTACTTTAGTTCATTATTCCTGATAGAGAGACGACCTGCAAGCTTTGATAATGCTGCCACTGCTTCAGCCCCCCAACACCTGTAGGTCTCAACAACAAGTGGGATACAAGCCCACCCCAATTCATCACACTTTTTGTTGCTGCTGTTGTGTTTTCTGTTCTCAGCCAACAGGGCTGCCGAACCAGCCGTCACACTCGCTTCTAGCAGAATACTTGATTGTAGCGTAGACGTGACAGACAAGTCAAAAGCAGCCGGCTTGCCAAGGTCCCAGTTAGGAACAAGAACATCTGCTGGGCGGGATTGAGAATCGGATCCCGCCCCACAACCCATTTCCAGACGTGGACCCAAGCAAGCATGTTGGCAGAAGTCATAAAACACATCCCTGAGCTTATTGTGTCGCGAAACCACATCCCCTATGTTTGCAAGTGAGGGAGTGATGGCCAAAGTCATCCAACACACAGGAAGGACAGTGAGGGCAACTTTGGCCTTGGACCACTGGAATACCCAACCACCACTTAAGTGCTACTTGAAACTCAGCAGGCTCCAAGTGGAGGTTGAGTCGTGGGGAGGGAGTGACTGACAGCCAACAGAGGCATGAGGTGATGAAATGGACAAAAGACAAGCCCTGTCAGTCACAGATACATTGTGAAAAAGATTATTGAACTTATTATTTATTTAATAATAATATGGCCCATTGCTGTGGGGGAAACCTTATGAAGACTTGTTGGGAAATGCGTGTGTGCTTTGTTGAAGGTCAAGGCGGCTGATTTCTTTCAGCCTCTGCAATTTGGTGTGGCATGTCGTGCAGGGGCAGAAAAAGTTACCCATGGGTTGAGGATCTGTATAGAGGAGCATTGGGGTGATGATGACTTTGTAGCATATGAAAAATGCTTTTAATGTTGTCTCCAGACAGGCGGTGGTGGATGAATGTGCCACGTTTTTCCCTGAACTTCTGCCATGGGTATCTTGGTGTTATGGGTCACATCCTTTGTTATGGCACCTGAATCAGGGGTTCAACAGGGGGATCCCCTGGGTCCCTTACTTTTTGCACTTGTCTTGCTGAAACTAATTTCCAGTGTGGATGCTGATGATGAATGTGTGGACCTCCTCTACCAGGCATGGTATCTTGATGATGGTGTCTTAGCTGGAGACCGTCCAGCTGTGTTGCGGGCCATGCACATCATTGAAGAGATGGGACCTGCTCTGGGTCTGCACATCAACTTTGCCAAGTGTGAGCTCTTCAGCAGTAAAGGTAACACCTCTTTCCCACCAGCTGTAAAGTTCTCCCTTCTACCAAATATGGACATTCTTGGTGCTCCTGTTGGCAACTATTTACACTGTTCCAAATTTATTGCTGACAAGTGCCATGAATCCAAGAAATTACTCTCAAGTCTGGTGGATGTGGCTGGATTTGATCTCCAGGTGGCATTCACATTACTGCGCATGTGTGGAGGGTTTTGCAAAATGGTCCACCTAACCAGGGTCACTCCTCCTAGTTTGGCTTCTGATGCCCTAGTGTCGTTTAATGAAGATGTGAGGCAGAGCTTTGTGCTCAGTTCAGCTATTGAAGTCTCAGATACGGCCTGGAAACAGGCTCAGCTTAGTCTGAGGTTTGGGGGCTTAGGCCTTCGTTCTCTCTCATGCCATGCTGCTGCTGCCTTCATTTCCTCACTTTCTTCATCAGGCCTGGGCAAATTGCACAATCTCCATCTTCAGCAGGCAGTCACGGCCTATAACTCCAAAGTTAACTCTCATAACGCAATCACAGTTGAGTCTGTCCTTGCTTCTCCCATTCATCAGAGAGAGCTTTCCAGCAAGATTGATGAGGAGCAATTCAAATATTTATTAGAAGCATCCTCCCCAGCCAACAAGGCCCGACTGCTGTCTATATCAGCCCCTCATTCACCTTCATGGCTGTCAGTGGTCCCTTCCAAGGGCTTAGGTTTACATATGGAGCCCAATGAGTTCCAGATCGCAATGAGGTGGTGGCTAAGTGTGGGTGTTGGTAGATCTGTGTGTCCCTTTTGCACATAAGTTGCCCTTGATCCCCTGGGTCACCATGCTGCAACATGGAGGCACGGGGGTGATGTGGTGGTTAGGCATAATCACTTGCGTGATGTCATTGTCGATATCTGTCAGTGAGCTCATCTAAGTGTGACCGTGGAGAAGGGCCATGGTCTTACCAGGGACAACCACACCAGACCCAGACCTGCTGATGTGCTCATTGCGGGGTGGGACAGAGGAAAGCCTGCAGCGTTTGACGTCACAGTAACGTCACCTCTCTGCCTAGCCATACTGAGGGATTCATGTCTACAGCAGCGGAGACCCGTAAGCTACTCAGCAATGGCCCCAAATGTCAGGAATTGGGGTGGACTTGCATTCCCTTAGCGGTGGAGAGCTTCTGCAACTGGGATAAGGAGGCTCACCTCACTTTCTCTAGGTTGGCATCCTGCCTTGCCATCAGCATGTCCTCTGCCAAACCTTCCATCTTGGCAGACATTTACGGCAGGTTGACCATGGCAGAAGTTCAGGGAAAAACGTGGCACATTCATCCACCACCGCCTGTCTGGAGACAACATTAAATGCATTTTTCATGTCTACCTTGAATGCTACAAAGCCATCATCACCCCAATGCTCCTCTATACAGATCCTCAACCCATGGGTAACTTTTTCTGCCCCTGCACGACATGCCACACCAAATTGCAGAGGCTGAAAGAAATCAGCCGCCTTGACCTTCAACAAAGCACACACGCATTTCCCAACAAGTCTTCGTACGGTTTCCCCCACAGCAATGGGCCGTATGTCAGGAGCACATCCCTCCTTGTTCTTGTTTAGTGCGATTAGGGTTCCCCCAGCCAGAAACCTTGACACTAAAGTGGGGGCCTTCCCTGCTGCCAGGATATTGATGACTAACCTAAGAGATGTGCATATGGGAGTGGGATGCTAGCCACATCAAGCAGGTGTTGGACTCGTAAGCCAGAGGGACCAGCCGCAGTGTCTTTTTTTCTAAAAAAAAACCACAACAGTTGGATGAGGCTAGACCAGAGGCTCTCTCTAAGAACAGGTTCAGGAGGATACAGAGGAAGTGCAATTAATGGTTTTTTAAAAAAAAGTCCAGATAGGTTAGTAGAACTGTAGGTTTGTTGGTATATCTTATGCATTATCAGAATATAAAACATCCTACCAAATCTTATAATTATTTAACACAACATTCAACGAGCCCCTGCAGCGTGAGCCAGCAGTGCCTGTGCATTCTGTCGCATCAAGACAACTGACAGGTGGCAATATACAATACACGTTATTATTGTATATTATTATTATGCTTTACTTTATTTATTAATAAACTGCACTAACCTGATGTGCTGGTAGGTGACACGGATGATGAGAATGGTGTTGCATCACCTAGGGGTGTGGTATGTGTGGTGATCAGTGTGCTGTTATTGTACACAAAAAGTTAGCCCTTTTGCCTCATATGAGTAAGACATTTCAACTTGGTTTTCTGTTTCTTATATTACATAGCCACTAAGTGATGTACGTAGCTATCCCACATTATAGATGGTCACATACCAATTAATAGCTCCGACTGTGCACATAACATGAATAGTAACATGATGGATGCTATATTGAAAGCATTATCTCATCAGCCAAGGCACATTTCTTCTCACTTAGATGGTTATCATATTCACATGGCCTAGGACAAGACATCAACAGAAAACAACAATACAGATGGCAAGCACTGTTGCCTGGTTGGTCTGAAGAACTGCTATCAGATTTCTACGGAATATTAATTCATAGTGTCTAATTCATACAATACCTGTCCTAATACATGTACATGTAAATGGTTACCATTATCAGATTGCTTCTTATCCCTGTTTATGATAATTTGCACAACAATTTTCTGCCTTAATGTACCTGTTCTTCCAGTCATTACTGCAGGTCTGCTTGTCCCAGCACAGTTGATGGCCACCACTGAGACAGTGTAGACTGTGCTATTGGTCAGTCCAGTGAATGTGTATGTGTTAGCATTAGCAGGTAGGGAGATAGGAGTGCTGCCATTGATACTGACATTGTAGCTGGTAGTCATGGGAACAGATGTCCAGGTCACTGTTAGCTGGTCTGAATAGATGTTTGTCAGTGATGTAATGGTTGGAGCACTGGGAGGGGCTGAAAAAAAAGGACTATTATATCCACATATGACTACCTTCTCATAATGGGTAAAGACATGTGCATTGTCCACAATTATGGAACCAGCAAACACACATCAATACAAGTTGGTACTCTGTAAAAACTGGCAATCATGGGACATGATATTCATACTGTTTGGCATGCCATCAAAACAAATACAGGATCTTAGCACTTTCATTTTTGTCACAGTTGAAGCACTCTTTGTTAAGGGTATAAAAAGTGGCAAACCTGACATCCAATTGTGCCTCATGATCAATGTTTAAAAAATAGTATGGGGTAAGGAAGGGACAGATGGATACAGAGGATGGGGTAAGGAAGGGACAGATGGATACAGAGGATGGGGTAAGGAAGGGATAGATGGACAGCAATGATAGATAGAACATGTCTATTGTAATAGCAAATGGTTTAGTGCAGTTTTTCACCTTTTTAACAAATATAAAAGAATGACTAATATCAGTGGCAGCCATGCACCACATGTTTGATGAAATGTACTCTTGTCTACTCCTAACAGGAAGGTCTGTGGCCACATACATCACACTATACATGAGGGGAAAGTGTGCAATACTTCACTCAACTGTTACTTCACAATAAATGCAGAAAAATGAATCATGCTAACAAGTTAATGGCAACAGGACCCTGCGGGGATAAATATTTCTATTCTTCTCTCTAAAACACCTCACTACTGGAATTTAAAGGTTTTGTATTCATAGAAAAGGAGTAGCTACTGATTTGTACAGACCACTGAGCTCTGACTTATTGCATTAATACATCAATTCAGAATACTTACAAGCCAGTTGTATGTTCAGTGTGCCACTGCCAACGGGAGCTAAGTTAGTTTCTCTGCACAGGACTGTGGTCCCATTGAAATATTGAGGTGTGGGTATGGTGAGGACAGAGGTGAAGCATGTTCCACTGACGTTGGTCATCACAGCAGAGAGGTTACCACATGATATTACTGCTTGATTGAGTGAAGCACCTGCTGCTTGTGCCAGTGTGATGGCATTAGCAGCATTGGGACATTGCTGGGCAGATAGTACCCACTGTGTGCTCACTGGTGTATTTGAACTGTTAAGGGCACAGGTGTAGGTGATGGTGTCCCCAGGACAGAGGAGTGTTCTCATTGGTGGGTAGTTGATGTTAAATGATGGACAGGCAGCTGAATGAAAGAGTTAATGGATTGAATGGAGCACCTGCTGCTTGTGCCAGTGTGATTGAGTTTGCAGTATTGGGACATTGTGGGGCAGATAGTACCCACTGTGTGCTCACTGGTGTATTTGAACTGCTAAGGGCGCAGGGGTGTAGGGGTGGTATCCCAGGTGAAAATGAAAGTAAAATTTTTATATAAAGTAAACAATGTTATAAAAGGAACAGGCCATCTAGATCATCACATTGGGAAGACATGCATGCTACACACTGATGTCTACTTGTATCTACGGGCTCCCTTGATGCATATTTGAGTGACATAACATTACGACCATCTTACAGTTCACTCCATGAACACAGAATAGCCATAAAGCAAGTCTTTGCCAACACCAGGCCACCTGTTCATATGGAATGCATATTACTGAATAAACTCTCAAACATATGAACACTTACAGACTGTACTTTTAAAGACAACATCACAGGCTGTTTTGAACTAGGGATGAAGCTTAAATCAGATATATCCACAAACATGCACTTTAAATTAATTGAATATATGTGCTGCATGTTTATTTATACATGTTTATGAATGTTGATCATCATCTCTTTTAAAATTTGCAGATGGAGGTGAATGAAAAAGATGAAAAGTCCATTGTTTTTCTGCTTGGTGCTTCTCTGCTTGGTGCTGCACATACATGTATCTGCAATGCTAATAATGAAAGTTATTCAAGCCTACTTTTTCATGCATGTTACCAGAATGACAATACACTTAATGTATTGAATTAGATAGGAAATATGCTCCCGCCTAAATAGGACTGGTATTCATGGTAATGAGCGGGTATATTGAATGGCGGGATTGTGCTTGGTTATTGACGTGGGACAGGTGTATGTGGCAGCTGGCAGTGCAGGTATAAACAGTCGCTGGAGACTGCTTGGTCAGTCTAAGCGTTTGTGCACGCAACGTCTTAGACACCAACATATAATGCAATTATATCCTTGACAGATGTCAGATTCAGGACCCTGTAACTCCATGATGGACAGGCTAATTTCCAGTGTGTAAGAAAGAAGTTGTAGAGGACATAGGTGTCTCTTAGAAAATGAAATAATTTCTTCGCTGCCACAATCCCATATCATTATTTTTCTATTCTTATATAAAATTAAACTGCCAAAGACTCGTTCATTCAATCATACAGAGGAGGCCTCATGAAATGGAAAAAAAAAACAACAGCACCAAATACATATGTGTTGGAGTTAGTAATGAGGTGTGCATGTAGTCCTAGATCTGAATCCAAGAGTTCTGCCATTTTGTGTTATTAATTTATTCATGTTTGCACTATTCATGTATGGACATTATCCAGTTCCAAAAACAATTTCAAATGGGGAGTGTGCCGCACAACGAAGATGGAGAGAAAAACATGATAAATATTAGTTATTTCACCTCTGCAAAAGGCAAGTACAGACAAGGGTCAAGGTACAAATATGCATGTAGGCATTAATGTATAGAAGTAATGCCTTTTGGAGAGCCATAAAATGGTGGTGGTGGCTAGGATGAGTGCCTTATCAAAGTGCCAGCTGTAAGTCACATTTGAACTTCCTGGCCTACCATTGCACAGCAGTGATATGGTGGCCACTACAGTCTGCATTATATTTTTGGGCAATCACACTGGAGAGCCGGCAATGCTAGAGTGGTATGGATGGACATCATGAGCACTGCAAACAACCAGTTGATGTTCTTACTGTAAGTTGGATGCTTGTCACCGCTAGTTTTTAATGTTTACCTGAACTGCATGTTAACAGCGGGGTCTGCAGCCCTTCATAGGAAAGTTAGAAACACAGTGGATACAGAGGGGAGGTGTATTAAAATTTGCAATTAACACTCATTGGCACTCAGATTGAGACAAAGATGGAGGACCTCATCACTTCTTTGAGGGATAAAGATGATGATATTTGTGACAATGATGTTGTATATGATGACATCTAGAGTGGGAATTCCCAGCTATTTTTTAAAATTACAGTTACAAGGTCATGGACACTGAATTCTAGGGAAAGCTTTGAATTCACTAGGTTTTTACCCTGGATTTTGTTCACCAAACCCAGACTACATGTGTGTTTTCCAGTTGCTACAGAGGAATGCACAGCATTTGGCACTGAGATCTGTAGTGTGTTTAATGTCTTCTTCATCAAACCTTGCAGCTTCTTGGCTATCAGTTATACCATCCCCAGGTTGCAGCCTCCACTTTGGCAAGGCTTAATTCCAGACAGCCTTAAAATGGTGGCTAGGTATTGACATGTTTGGTGGTAGTAGGTCTTGTTCAACCCAGTTGTTAGATCACCATGCCCTAACATGTAGATGTAGTGTCACGCCACAACTAACTTAAAAATACCTTTTATCCTGCAGACAAGCTGGTGTTGGTGGACAAATGGAGGTAGGAAGTGGCTTGGGACATGATGAATGACGCACCCGGCCAGCTGATGTTCTAGTGCCAAATTGGGACCTGGGGTAACCTGCGGCTTTTTATCTCACTGTTGCATCCCCACATACGTGTGTGACAGCAGGATCATCTGCTTGGGTTTCAGATAAACATGTCTCCAATTATGTTAAGTGCTTAGAGCTAGATTGGTCTTGCATACCATTGGCTGTAGAAACTTATGGCTGCTGGGGAGCTGAAGCTCACCTTCATCTTTCATGCCTTGCCTCTCGACTGGCGGCTAGGCTAAATTGCTCCAAATCCCACGCCACCTCAACACTGTATGGTAGGCTCAACCTGGTTCTTGTCAGAGCAAATGCAAGGCCACTGCTATCCCGAGCTTATGGCTGATATCTTTCAGTTTAATTACTGTAGGTTGACATTCAGCTGTCCAGTCATGTGCGTGTTCATGTAATAATAATATTGTTTCTTATCCATTCATTAAAATAGTAATTAATTTTGACAACTTCCATGTGGGTGGTAAAAACTTTGATCCGGGTACACAACCAACAATTTTCAAAATGTATCAGTGTTGATGGTTGACCTCATTCTCCAACAATCAACATCCTTGCCAATTTGAAGTCATAGAAGCTCAATCCACTGCTAGACGTGAGATACATCATGAGGTAAAACAGTCTCAGTCTGTCCTTTAATTTGTAACGAGCGGTTCACTAAGTTACCAGCTTCTCTTCAGCGATCAATGGAAGTTGCCAGTGAAATTGGTGCCTCCACATGGCTTTCTATGGTACCTATCCAAGAACATGGCTTTGCCTTACATAAGGGAGCATTTTGAGATGCTCTTTGTTTGCGCTATGGTTGGCAGCCTAACCTGCTTCCTTCGACCCGTGTTTGTGGCATGACATTTTCTATTGAACATGCCTTAAACCGTCCCTGTGGTGGTTATCCATCTATTCGACACAATGAATTACGGGACATCACTGCAACATTGCTTACTGAAGTTTGCCACAGTCTTGGAACCAAGCCTGGTCTATAACCTTTATCTGGTGAGTTTCTCAAGTACAAGACAGCAAATGATGCCGATGATGCTCGTGTAGACATTGTTGCAGAGAACTTTTGGTGTCGTAACAGACAGAAGAGCTATCTTGATGTCAAAGTGTTCAATCATTTTGCCAAGTCTTATGTGAAAGAATCATTGACCCAATGCCTATCGTTGTTTAGAAATGGACAAGAAACGTGCCTATGAAGCCAGAGTTTGTGAAGTAGAACGTCGTAGTTTCACACCACTGGTGTTTTCTACTTCTATCAAAACCTTCTTTAAGAGGCTTCTATCACTTATTGCAGAAAAGCACGATCAGCCATACAGCCTAACTCTTTTTTGGCTTCATTCCAAATTGAGCTTTTCGTTGCTACGTTCTGCAATCATGTTTCTCCGTGGCTCTAGATGGTCATACCATCGAGGCACATGCTCCCCACTAGACTCTGCCATTAATCTGTCCTGCTCAGCAGGCAGAAATGATTAATGTCTTGTTTGTTTGCCCTAATGTTTGTGTATGTTAGTATATGTATTTGTTTTGATATTTTGAACCCACTACAAAAAAAGAATCTGTGTTAATGGCATAATGTATCTGCGCATGCTATGATAACATAATGTACCATTGCTATTTCTATACCTACATCACGTAACAGAGACGATCGTTTACAGTATGAATCATTTCTTAATAGTAAATGATACATCATGTTCACAGTGAAATGTGTCATTGCAGATATCTGTATACCATATCACAATCCTAAAGTCTGTGGGTGGGTGGTACACAAAATGGCCACAGTAATGTACATATAGGCGGCATTACAGGCGGTTTAACGGTTATAGCTTAGTTTTACGAGCCGAGTTTTGAACGAATCCACCCATACATCATACATTTCAAACTCCAAAACATGTCCAACATACATATACACCCCAGCCTGGTTGGTCGGCACAGAACAGACTGATAATGTAAGCAAATTTAGGAATCCAAAGAAAGAAGGATCATATTTGCATTTCATATCTATTGTAGTGTAAGCACTTGGGACTTAATTGTATTGCTGGCAAGCATAGCGCTACAATTTTATTCCCATTGATGCAATCAAAGTTTGCAACCGCACCTTGTAAGGTGTAGACCACAGCGAATTTTGGTCCCGGCAAAATTACCGCGGACCATACACGTAAACCAGAAAATAAACATTTAGGCCGTGAACTGCTTTAGATAGAGCGTTATAGTTACCGTCGAGCTGTTCCAAGCCAAAGTCTGCCTGCACGACCTTATCGGCAGACAGTATCGAAAACTTATCTGATATGTTTCACTCAGTCAGCTGTACGTGTGTGTGTGTGTGTGTGTGTGTGTGTGTGTGTGTGTGTGTGTGTGTGTGTGCGTGCGTGTGTGTGTGCGTGTTTGTGTGTGCATGTGTGTGTGCGTGTGTGTGCATGTGTGCGTGTGTGTATGTGTGTGTGTGTGTGTGCGTGTGTGTGTGTGTGTGTGTGTGTGTGTGTTTGTGTGTGTGTGTGTGTGTGTGTGTGAGCGCGCGCGCGTGCGTTAGCCTAGCTGCTTCATCAATGCTTAATTTTTGCAGGTGAGTACATATCACAATACAGCGTTATTTAAAAAAAATAGCCTACCCCAAGATAACTGATCGTTGGCTAGCTGCTCTCTGCGCACAGATCAGATGATCAAATTTATGTATATTAATATGCTACTATATTAAATATGTTCGGTTCCCGCTCCCCTGTATGCCGGAACGAATCCCAGACGCAAGCATCACTCATTCGTATGCGTACCGGTACTCACGTATAGTACTATCCCTGTGTCTTTCCTTTAAACAGGCAGTACTGTAGCCAAGTCTTGTTTTATGGCTGTCTTGTATTTATGGAACGAATGGTATATATGATACTAGACACTAGTGCGTAAAGGAAATTATATATAATGGCCAGTGATCAACCAATACTTTATATAGTTTGGGTGAGGTTCTTGATTTGGTTCTCATTTTCAGTTAGCTGGGGTGGGTAGGGGTGTGTGTGTCTGTGTATGTGGGGGGTTGGGGGGGGGGCTTATTGCTTGGGTTACCACATCAGCTATATCTCTCTCCCATATTCCCCTTGCCTTAAAAAAATACTGTTATCATTACATTGCCACTAATCATTTGCATTTATGTATCACTGTTTCATTCAGCTGCCTGTCCATCATTTAACATCATCTACTCACCAATGAGAACACTCCTCTGTCCTGGGGACAACATCACCTACACCTGCGCCCTTGTCAGTTCAAATACACCAGTGAGCACACAGTGGGTAGCCGAATGGAGACGTGATGGATATGGATACTAATATGGCATATGGATTACTTTCAGCACCATAGATGGACAATGTACTATGTAGGCTACTGTTGTACTTATTATTAATTAGGTATGTTACTTAATAGAAATATCATAGCAAAAAAACAATACAGGAACATTTGATGCTATATGGTACACACACCCAACATCCTGCACATGCCCATGAACTGACCTACTTCCACACATCACGTATACCCACATATGCCCACATGTGCATATACGTGACAATGCAAGATTACATGTAGTGCAGACGTGTCAGCTGACCTACACATACAGGTGCATACATGTACATGCATGTACACATGCAAGCACACCATATTTAGTATGGCATTTGCATTTACAATGGAACACCAGATGTAAATCACTTACATTGCTTGTTGCATGGATACGATTGTGTTTATCTGTGTATGCATGTGTATGTTGATAGTTATCTATCATAGTTTGAAATATTAATAGGAATACCACTGGTGCCTGTTCTATTTATAAGACTGAGAGCTAATCATAGCTGGTTGTTTGGGATCAAACCTAACCTAAACCATCATGGAAGGGTGTTCCCCAATATAAGTATCACATGCCCACCTCCCTCATGTTATGCTAACCTTATTTAATGCATGTGTCTAGAAATTATGTGTGACCTCATACATACCCACAAACATATATGATCTACAGAAATTCAGCCTATTGAGACTCTGCTAACCTTTCCTATCATATTTGTTCATCACCCAATCCATGAGAATTGCTACCATTTCGGGGACGAACCGGTAACCAACTGCTCCGTTACACATCTTAGATTGTGAAGCTGCAGCTGAAGCTAATTCTAGTGCATGTACACAGGAGCTTGATAACTCAGTGGCAGTAGCCATCACTCCATCATGCAAAGGTTTGGATAGACATGATCTTCATTTCAGTGAGCCACTACTTTATGACCCAGGCCAAGATGTCTCTTACCCATCTGATGTGTAAAAGCCACATCAAGTTTAGTTTCGCTTACTTGTAGCACTTGATGGCTAGTATCATTGTGTGTGGGTGAGCTATTTATAGGTTGTAAGATATTGATAATGTGCCTGAAGCTTTATGGAGCTGTTTTACTTTGCTTACAACTTCACAACTTACAGCACTGATTCATGGCTCACTGGCCATCATACAGGGAGGGGGCGGGTCCCAATCTGTGAATATGATTGCCACACCTTCTTTGTGTTCACCATAAAGTGGACACCGTGATAGTTGAGTATAAAATTTTTTTCCTACTCGTCAATGTTTGAAATCATTTTTATCAATAATTACTTGAGCTATAAAAATTCTAATAATGCAGTTTCGTTGGCAAACTAGTTTTCCAAAAGAGCTTGAAATTGTACACAGCCAAATTTATACAATCTGTACCAGATATGATCTTGCCACCATACTCTATCAGACACAATGATCAGTCTGAACCAGGTATGATAGCAAGTAAAAATGTGGTCCAGAATGATACGATGACCGCAAACAGAATGATGGCACATTCTGGTACATAAAAGCAACAATATGTCCCAGACTAGCGATCATATCAGTACCAGACTGAATACATCATGTACCAGAGGCAGGAAATACTTAAATATGCGTACAATTAGGTATTAAAGTGTAGCGCGATTTATTCTAAAAGGCTTATATATAGTTCCTGGGGCGAATTTTTTTGGGGGGGGGGGGGGGGGGTTGGGGGTTGCAACCCCCCCCCCCCCCCCCCCCCCTTACATATAAGGTCCCCTCTAAGTCTTCCGCTAAGCGCCCCCCTCCCCCCCCCCCCCCCTACCGCGCTTTTCGTATCGCGGGTCTAAACACCCCCTTTTGGAAAATCCTGTATCCGCCCCTGGGCGTGTCCCTTCAAAATCCCAAAACCCTGCATCCGCCCTGAGTAGCCATATAGTTCAGCACAGCTTTGTTGCAACGCCCTTGACTTGACGTGCAGTAATTAGAGCCTTGTACGAAAAAGGATCTAGTATATACGTATATCTTGCATGCTCTATGCAGATTCATTTTTATTTATGCATGGAGTTGTCATTCGTGCATGAGATTGGCGTATTAAAAAGACCTTTCAGTTGTCAGGTAATATTTAGAACCATGACGGAATTATTATTACGTGTGCACACACATGACGTAATATCCTAAATGGCCGCCAATGTTTGGATCCTTCCTAGGATGACGAGTCAGTGGTAAGAGAGATGCTCATGTTAGTCGATAAATGGTTCGCCAAAAAATCGAACGACGAGACAGCGAAGCTAGCTCCCTACTGAGTACTAGCTGCTAGAAGGTGACGCGCTCTGGAACTAGTGGGAAATAGTCCCTGGCAAAGCGCTCCAGTTTACCTACACGACCTGAAGCAAATGCTGGTGCCATGTCTACACCTGTTCGTTGCCGGCCTCGGCCATCTTCTAGCAACCAGCCTTACAAAACACGGATAAGTTGCCTTGTTGTCTGCCGAGGACAAAAGACACCCTGCATGCACGCCAGATTTGAAGCAGTATCGTCGCGTCCTTTGGAAATGGTGAATGGACTGGACTGGTAGGCCCTAGACAATATTATGGTGGAGGGGATCAGAAGAAGATCAGGCAGGCACAGTAGCAGGATGACACAACCCTGTACAATGCTGAAATGCCCTCCACATGCGAGATAAGAATTGTTTGTGTATATCAATTGTAGTACAACCATATCAGAAAAAGACCACTGCATTGCAAATGAGTACAAATGAGATTGGCAAATCAGAAAAGGGCAGCAAATGAATATAAAAGAAATCAAAAATGGATACAAAATGAGTATATAACTGGCAAACCGATCTTAGAAAACGTTTCACGCATAGTTTTCATAGACTGGTTCAATAGGCTGCTGTGGTGACCCTGCTGATATTGGGGGTGGTGATCCGGCAGGCTGTAACTGAGGATACAAGATGGAGTCCTCTTCAGCCAGCATTGTTTGCATTTCTAGGTTAGATGGTTTCCCCTCGTGGAAATGCATCTTTAACCATGTTTGAAATCCTTTATATGTGTTAGTTTGGCTGGTGAGTACACTTCTGCAGTACTTGCGCTACATGAAATGTACTCTTCATAAAGTAAATAGGTAAAAAAAAACATTAATATCAGATGTACATACCAACACAGCCACATGATATTTGTAGTTTGGTATTGCTTCCTTTTCCACTTTTAAAAATGGAAGAAATTTGTCTCCGAATTCATCACACCTCAATACAGCAAAATCTTTGCAGGGTCGCAGTCCAAGAATCTGGAACAATATATAAATAAATAAACTCCATTACATTTACATGTGCACATACTCTCCGTCGTTCTTCTGCCCGAAGTTCTGATAAACGTTCTTTCACAAATCTTATGGCTGTGGTTTTTTTGTACTTCTTTAGAGATTCCGACTTCAACACCTTAACCACTAGCCCCTAGAAATACACATGAATATAGCATACGTGGAAATTTTTATACTATTACTGATATCTCTTTCTGATCGGGGAGCCTGTCCATGACTTTACAGAACAGAAGTCCTGATTCTACTAGCAAGTCATCCTGAATTAAAAGACAGCACAAACATGTGTCACTAGCTGCTGATAATTTTTATTGCTTACCTTGAACCCACTCTTCTCTATACAAAATGAACTCTGTACTAGGTCATTCAATGTAGTTTTGATGTTCTCCTGCTCTGTAAGTACTCTGTTTAGGAGGGCGGAATTGGTACCCATCGTTGTTACGATCGTATCCAAAGATGGTTGCAGCTGATGTGGTGGTGGTCTTTGAAGTGGTGGTCCTTGCAGTGGTGGTCTTTGCAGTGGTTGTGGTGGTGGTGGTGGTGGTGGTCTTTGCAGTGGTACAACTGGAGTCCCAGACGCGCTCCCCCGAGATGATCCAGAATCAGGGTGCATGCCCTGCCCCACATACGGATGAAACCGATTCTGCTCTCCAGAATGCATCGCCATTGATCTTTTAATTCCCAGCAAAAAATTCGTACGCTTTAATCGTCAAACGATAAACCCCTTTCGTTCTATTAGCACGATTTTCATAATGTCGGGTGTACTTGATCTGTATGCATCGTACTTATTAACAATGCACCATACAGGTATTCTGTTAGACAAATCGTCATCTATCTTACGCGAAGAATCGCAGGGATCGTATACGAATAGCAACGATCTTTTATGTACTTCGTGTGCGATCGCTAGCTGTCGTACATAATCAAACTTAATTGTAAATAAAATCGGGATCAATCGTTTATATGCTATGTACTATCCGTGGGACTGATCGTATTCTATCTTACACGATGAATATATACGATTAGCAGTTGAATTGTATATAGGTTTCCGTCGTACATAATCAGACGTGATCATGAAATATGACGCATGCATGACGCAGTAAAAATCAATAAAATCGGGATCGGGATCAATCGTTTATGTACTATCCATGGGACTGATCGTATTCTATCTTACACGAAGAATATATACGATTAGCTGTATATAGGTCTCCGTCGTACATAATCAGACGTGATCATATTATAATGATCATGATGTGAAGCATGCATGACTCAACCTTCCATTATCCAATTCTATCGTCCGTACTCGTATATATAAATATACTATCATGCATGATATGAACGATATTAGAAGGTTTGTATTCATATATACCTGATCGGTTTACAATCAATAGCTATCGTAGTACAGCAAATGCCCACATTATTCATAAATTGATTGTTAAATCACCATACAATAAGTAGTTCACACACTAAATCTATGCTTTATGCTTCTTCGTAAAAATGTCAGAACATTTTTAGTTTGCCTGTTTCCGCACTTTCGGCGCCGTTTTATTGAATCTATCTCTGCCAAAGCGCTCAATTATTGCATCTGCATGTAAGAAAATAATAAATTAATTAAACAATTATAGATCATTATATACATATTACCATATATTAACTTCACCCTCTTATGATCTGGGCGGGGGCGGGGAGAGGGGGGGTTAGGGTCATACCCCTATCTCTTTCTGGTCGCTTTATAGCGTCCGTTGGCCATCTCTTCCATGGAGAACAATACATCCATAGCATGCACACAAAATCTAACAGGGTCTTTTGCTGGAATTGCCAGTAGATCGATATCATTCACCTGAAAAATAAATATAAAAACATGACGACATTATTTGCTCTGCATTATTTATTTCACATCAATATGTATTGTTGCTAACTCAATTTCATTACATTCGTAACAGACTATACATTTATACATAGAGCTTTGACTCATACCACGTTTTTACTCCAGTGGTAATAGATAACAGCTGTAGTGTTGGAACAAGGACAGCTGATTTTTGGGCCATCGGTTCAGGCAGGTGTCAGGTGAAGCTAATTCCTTTGCATAAGGCAGGTATCATTAGCAACAGTAAAGTGTTACATGTCCTTAATTTGCAAGTTGGCATCGATAGTGTTACCATACAGGACCCCACAGACAGTAGTATTTATCTGATCCTCATAAAAACAAAAGTAAGGTTTAGATGACTTTTAGTTCTGTGTGCGAGTGATCGAGTGTGTTAGTGTGCCAGTACATTGTATATGTTAGGTTGTGTTGTTGTTAGCCATATATGTTAGTTTATATAATAATGTAGTTCTGTATGTGCATTTATTCCTTTGATGTATTCTCTTGTAACTTTATTATTACCTGCATTATTATTTAAAAAATAAAAAATAAAAAATAAAAAAGTAAGGCAGGTTTTATAAAAAATATGCTTCTGTTGATTTCATAAGCACTATCATTTTCATCCTTAACTACACACATTAATATAGATGACTTCTTCATATGTGCATACAATAAAGAAATTGCATACAAATATGCACAGTGAGATTAAATACAGTGTCTTACCTGAATAGTAAGGTTCTCATACACTATGTGTATATAAGAAGCAAAAACAATATATGAACTTCTTGATCAATATTTTAAATAATTTACACATGTTTATGTGTACATTTTATTATTGTACATACATATGACATCTACACACAGATATACAACAAATCAATAAGTATTGAACAATTCAACACACTTTATATGATAGTCTCCTTTGTTATTAATTTATTATATTACTTTTATGCACATAACACATTATCGCTTGGAGGTTACTAATTTTAATATTTTCAGGGTGTAATTAAACATTTACACATAACACACTCCAATAATAACTACTTATGATTTATATTCACAAATCACTCAAGAGGGAGCCGCATGAGGAAAGCCCTTGCCAATGGTCAGGTTGAGGCTACCGTATAGTCCGGCAACCACCTTTGTTCGTTGCATCTGGTGGCAAGGCAAGAGGTTAGTGACAGGGTCATAACCAACAAAATCAAAGGTGGTTGCAGGACTGTATGGTCACCTCAACTTGACCTGGTGCGCATTGCAATGCAAGGGCTCTCCTCATGAGGCTTTCTCTTGAGGCAGCATAACTGATACATTGTACTGTAAGGATCATTTCTTATTACATGTATGAATGAAAAATGAATACACAATTATATCAATTGTACTAATACAGAAACTATATGATTACTTACTTAGAACTAATTGAAATGAACTGGCAGTTTGTGTGCATGTGTTTGTATGTGCATGTGTGCATGTGCATGAGTAAGGATTTTAAACTTACATTTTCTTCCCCTTCGAGGTCTAGAGCCTTGTGATAAATGAATAAATAATATGATTGTCTAGTAAGCACAGATTACGTGTTATAAACAGGTTCTATGCACATTCTAATATATGGGTCAATGCAGTGAAAGGAACCTATATTCCAGGAAGGCCTTCAAAGTGGATGTGTGCAATTAAAATGTACACTTAGCTGTGGCAATGTAGTGTAAGCTATGTTGTGCTTATTAATAAGCTTGCACCTACCTGCTGTTTGTCATTTTGAGTCTTGTGATAATAGTCACATATATTCAATGAATAGATGCACATAATATAATGTTTATCACCAAATCACAGGTAATATTAAATTTAAATGCACACATGGTGAGTTTGATGCATTCAACGTTATGGTTAATGACCATTTATATCATAGCAACACTACATGTCAGCATACATAAAGGTCACTGTGTAATGTCACCTTAATTTATGAAGTCCTTTTTAAATAAATTACACAGATAACATAAATTACATATATGTAACTCTTTGTAATAACCATATGCATCACTTGATCTAAGTAATGTTGTAAATAACAAGTAAACAACTTACATTTCAATGTGTATAAGCATGATTGATTTACATGTACAAGAACATGGCTGCTTTTCTGTCTATGTATAGGTAAAGTAAAAACATGATTGTGAGCCTTACCAGGCTATAATAAAAATTCCTCCTCACCCTTTGTGAAAATAAATATTAAATTCCTGATATTTTTTCGACACAAAAGCTTACCGATGATGAAGATGTCTGTGGATCATCTTCCTAAATGTTATGCAAGTGATAAAATGCATTCCAAATACTTGTACCACCAAAGTGTTCATTTATTTGCATAGAAACAATTTAGACACCCTATCTTCAACAATGTTGTGTATTACAGCTACATGTATGTTACTGGTGGCGTAAATTTTCAACCTTGTATTTACACAGAACAACCTATTGTAAAATAAACATTTAATTTCATTTACATCATGCACGTCAATTTAGATCGAATGTATCGATCATTATAAATGCATAATAGCCGCTTATAATCTTTAATAGTCACATATTTGGCTTTGATTACAATGCATTTGAGATTTCGGCACACAGATACTGTGATCATGGTAATATCTTGAATTAACTTACAATTTGAGCATTTGTTCTCATCGGAGTAACCTATTGTATAAATCATCACATTTAAATACCTTATTTCTTAAGTGTGTGCTACAACTATGGAGTGTTTTAGAAATATAGATACAACCCTATTAAATATACATTGTAGATACAATCCTATGTGTTACATGTTGCGCCTACAATACATTTTGCATGCTATACAATGGTACAAAGTGTTACTCAGAATAGTATTCACTTTTCTAAACAAAATCCAGCCGCTTGATACTTGAAATAGAATTATGAAATATGGAATGGACGTTGTAATACAGTTTTTAGTGGTAATTAGACATGTATTTATAATTTATTATTCTTATTTGGAACAGTGTCCACCTTGTGATAGATAATCCAAATTTGGACGTGTAAAGATAAGGATTTATAATTTATTATTCTTATTTAAGGATTTATAATTTATTACTCTTATTTGGAACAGTGTCCAGCAAAATCACCCTTGTGATACTTTTTCTAATTTTCCAGGACAAGCAAAAGAAAAGTAACGCTTGCATTAAAATGTATGGCTAATTATAAATTCAGTGCCTAATAACTTTATGATGAATAGTTCAATTTAGGATGCGTGAGGACAATTTGATAGAAGCTCTTTAGAGTTCACGGAAAATCAAAAAATTTGAAAACTTGAAAAACTACGAAGAAGGGTGATTTTGATGGACACTCCATTTGGCTTAAACCTATAATCAACAAATTATTTATATCTTGTCATTCATTATTTCCAACTACATGTAATCCAGTGCACAGGAAATGGTTGACTTACTGATGAATGTGCAACTTTTGAGGCAATTCCTTCGTGCTATTATAAACAAGTAAATATTATAATGTGGCATATCATAACAGAAGCACTAATGATTTTAAAATGTATAATAATCTAGAACACTTCCTCAAACATAAGGCATTATACATGTGTGACCTCACTACTTACATCACAGATATCCACTACCATGTGAATTATTAAGTTGCATAACTTAGTAAATCTAGTGCTTATTTTGGAAATGCGGCATTGGTCAAGCAAGTACATCATACTCTTTATTCCCATACACTTATAAAGGCAGGCTTTTGCATTATTTCATGCTCTATGATATTCCTGTCTGTGATAAAAATTTATAGGTAATTATACAACTGAATAAGCTTTGAGATTATGCAATGTTATCTGTGATTTCATAAACTGTACAGGGGACAAATTCTATTTTGGACCCTGGTACCCGTAGCATTTGTATCATTGATTAGAGAGTCCAAATCCTTGTCACTTAGGCACTCTTTGTCACTTGTGGCCAGTGACGTTACACAAACCAGCCTCCTGATTGTTGAGCCTTTTGTGGCTATTTGACACGTTTCTAATAACAAACATTATAATCAAAGGAAGGAATACTTATTTTACAACAGATTAAACTGTGTGGGTGGGGAAGATTTTTTATGCGTTTTACGTTACAATAAATTAATCTTACTCCTAATAAAACATTATGATTTAGTTTAAATATTTAAAAACCTAATTCACACCTACTGTAATTAATCAAACTTAAATACTAAGGAAGGTCCGAGTGTTCCTAATGGAGGCTACATTGAAGCAGTGGGTATAATGCTTTGTCGTTGCGACACTGATTTTGCATGTGACAAGATCAGGAAAAGATAGCTCAGTACTCCCCTCTGTAGCAACAAGCGTGAAAGCCAAACCTGAAAATCATTCCAAATATATATATTAGGTCCTCTGCTGACTGGCAACAGCACCTGCTGGCGTAGCGGACTGTGCCAGGTGAGAGATTTCCCATGCAGGTAGCAAGGCTGGTAGTCAGGGCTCGATGAATGATGTCATTGAGGGCAGCAGTATTATGATAGTGATGACTGAAATGACAACTTGAAGTCCAGACTTGCATGCATGTATAGTT
>OY811973.1:13027767-13075267 GCA_963681505.1 Eunapius fragilis | reverse complement strand
GTATGTTGTCAAACATGTACAGGTAAGCAGGTATGTTGTCAAACATGAACAGGTAAGCAGGTATGTTGTCAAACATGTACAGGTAAGCAGGTATGCTGTCAAACATGTACAGGTAAGCAGGCATGTTGTCAAACATGTACAGGTAAGCAGGTATGTTGTCAAACATGTACAGGTAAGCAGGTATGTTGTCAAACATGAACAGGTAAGCAGGTATGTTGTCAAACATGTACAGGTAAGCAGGTATGCTGTCAAACATGTACAGGTAAGCAGGTATGCTGTCAAACATGTACAGGTAAGCAGGTATGTTGTCAAACATGTACAGGTAAGCAGGTATGTTGTCAAACATGTACAGGTAAGCAGGTATGTTGTCAAACATGTACAGGTAAGCAGGTATGTTGTCAAACATGTACAGGTAAGCAGGTATGTTGTCAAACATGTACAGGTAAGCAGGTATGTTGTCAAACATGTACAGGTAAGCAGGTATGCTGTCAAACATGTACAGGTAAGCAGGTATGCTGTCAAACATGTACAGGTAAGCAGGTATGCTGTCAAACATGTACAGGTAAGCAGGTATGTTGTCAAACATGTACAGGTAAGCAGGTATGTTGTCAAACATGTACAGGTAAGCAGGTATGTTGTCAAACATGTACAGGTAAGCAGGTATGCTGTCAAACATGTACAGGTAAGCAGGTATGCTGTACAAGTAGTCCCCCAGTTCTGTTTTTATGTCTTTCTCTGAGTAATGTGAGATGTTTACATAAACACCCACAACTAATTAATAGGCGGTACGTTGTAACCACAAAGACTGATACCAGCAGCTACTTCCCACAATACTAGTGCTTCAACTGTCCACACCATGGCCTATTTATTCTTTGCTCATACATCCATATGTATCTCAACCTAATTGTAACCATATGGACCAAGCAGTATTGCCTTACTTGAATGTTAGTTACAACCTTACCTTGCTGTTCCTACACCATGCCTACTTTCCCATCCCTCCATGCAGAGTAAAGATGTGGATTTGAAACCCCAATGACAAAGGAACATAGAATGCCTGTACACTTACTAGCCATCTTTTCCACCACTAATTCTCTACATCACACCTCCCTCTGCATCCCCTTCAAGGGATAGGTGATCCATGGGTCGCTGGTTCAATCCCGGCTCAAAGAACTTTATCTTTGTCAGGGCGTGACACATTGAAAGCTGGAGAGGGGTGGAGGTGGTGATGGAGAGGGTGGAGAATGATAAGGCTAACCATCTTTTGAGTTTTCTTGTCCATGTTGTCAGTGTAGGGTGAACTGAGACGTGAGAAAAAGGCAAAGTGAGTAGGAGGGAGTGGAGAAGAATATATATTTTTTGCACGACTGTTCTATCTATAACAAGCTAGAGGTGATATCTTTATCTAGGAGATATAAAAACTCCAAAGGTTACAGACAGAACAAAACACCTACACCATAACCTACCTGTTGACATCAGAAATATAAAAATCTCTCCAGAAATAGATTCATCAGGTAAGGGGAAATACTAAGGTTATAAAATTCATACGCTAATGTGTGCACAGTACTGTCACCTGCTATGTGAGTGTGACAAATAGAGAAAAAAAACCTTGGAACCCAGGTAATTGTAGAACCAGCAGGGCTCTAAGTACTTTCTCACGCTTCGCTGGATGCTGAAAAACCTGAAAATAAGAGGTGGATCCATGTAAGCCTTTGATGATGTGGATGGAATTCACATGAGAATGCATGCCTCATATTTCCAGCATCCAGTAAAGCACAAGAAAATTACTTAGGACTCTGCTGGTTCTTGAAGAGGCCCACGATAACCTAAGAAGGTTTGTCTCTCTATTTTTCCATACTAACATCCACATAGCCACACTTGCACACATGCATACAGTGTAGATCACATGTGCACTGTTAAACCACCATGTTATCTCTCTCTGCCTTGCCATGTAACGGCTTGGGCTGGTACTGCAAGGATGATTGCTCCTGCCAGTGTAAACATCCTCAGACGGGAACTTCGTACGTATTTACGTATGTACGCACATTTGAATGTATGTGTGCATGAGTGCATGTGTGCGTATGTGTATGTGTATGTGTATGTATGTATGTAAGTATGCATGTATGTATTTATGTATGTATATATGTATGTATGTATTTATTTATGTGTGTATTTGTGTGCGTGTGTGTGTGCATGTATGTATGTATGAATGTATGTATGTATGTGCATGTATGTATGTATGTATGTATGTATGTATGCATGTATGTATGCATGCATGCATGCATGCATGCATGTATGTATGTATGTATGTATGTATGTATGTATGTATGTACGTATGTATGTATGTATGTATGTATGTATGTATGTATGTATGTATGTATGTATGTACAATAAATCTTCATCTTCACAGCAGGTATAAGAGTGATAGATAACCCACAAAGAAATGATAAACACATGGACACACAAATGCAATCACACAAACACATGCACACATATACTCCATACAACACACCCACAATACACACACACCCACATACACGCTTACAAACATGTACTTACACACACACACAAACACACACACACATCCTTCCCCTCCCCTCATCCTCATCAGAATATAAGTAATGTACATTTTGGCACACACACCTATTGCCACAGCAACAAGAGCAGTTACTTTAACTCAAATATTTACTAGAGAGCACCACTGTGGACCAACCATTCTAGCCTTCAATGACCTTACTACTCTTGCTACACCCTCCCCATACCCAGGTATGCATTATTGAAAACTTATCTATCCAGCCAGCGTCCCGCGTAGACACTGCACCAGGTCCAGCACTGTAAAATATCCACTTGGTCTTCGAAGACAGCCTTGAATTTTGCATGACCTTAATCCGCAGAGAGGATCCTCTCTTGGTTCTCGAGGTCAACTCCTCGGCTCCGTTACCTAGCCTAGTCTCCAAAGACAGAGATCTGGATCCTTATAATAGCGCATTCGGACGCATTCCGCTCGCATCGTGGTTTCAGGTCAGGTGGCCATCTATACGTAAATGTAATACCGCGTACCGAACGGACAACAAGGATAAATTATTAAGGATTAATTTTTAAATCTATCATTGTAACCATAGCAACATCTATTTTCACGTGCGTTTTGATGGCTCCCAAATGCAAGAGATCGAATATTTGCGAAATCCAAACAAAAGTGTGCCGACATCAACAGCCTATGAGTGGAAGCGGAAAAAAAAAAAACGATGGTGAGTTATGATCCATTGATCAGATGTAGTAGCATAGATATTAAAATAGCTATGCTACTGGTACTAGTACCGTACTACTAAGCGCTGCAGCTCCGCCAACTGCATCGCCATAATTTTTTCATGATTACATTGTTGTATTGTATACCATTGATGATACATGTAATATATATGAAATAAATAAATTAACCACAAAGTTATGTTTAGGAACTACATGTACATGTATCTCCCTCCTGGATGATATATCCCTTAAGAGGAGGGACCGAGCATTGGCCCGCACTAGTATTAAATTCAGGCGGCCATACAAGTTGGAGACCACCTAATGAGGGCCGTAGGAACGGGAATAAAACCTGTACGGCTAATGGATGGAAGCGTGGTCAAGATAGTCGGGGTGGGTGTGGAAGGGGGGACTCCTGCCACCCCAGGTAGGGGGTATGGGGGAGCGCTGTAAGCCATCGGGTCTGGGGCAGAGCCCCAGAAGCTCTGCTACTATATTTTGAAGTCATGAAGTCATGATTGGTGGTTTCTATATCTGAAGCAGATTCATACCAGCCGCTATGAAAGTTTCAAATAATTTTTTCAGTAATAACTTATGCTCTGGCCAAAAACCTGTACGGCTTTGGCCGTATAGGCCGTAGTGTTTGCTACAGCCCTGACCTTGCTTGGACTTTGGGGTGTTGGTCCTTGTGGCAAGGTGTGAAGCAAGTCTTGAGAAAGCTTGGACAGCTTCCCTGCCCCAAGCTCCATATGACTTCACCACAAGGGGAATGCATGTCCATCCCAGCTCAGAACACTTAAGCATCATTGGCCGAGTGCTTTCTTAGGTCTGTGGCAACTGCTGCTGACCCTGCTGTGAGACCTGCTTCAGAGAGAAGGGATGGGTTTAGAAGTCACAGAAAGGTCAAAGGCAGCAGGCTTGCCACAGAGCCAATTCGAAGCTAAGATGTCAGCAGAACGCGTGTGCAGGAGCTCATGTCCAAGTCCACTGCCAGCTTCTGATGCAGGCACGATGGCAGGTTTGGAGCACTACATCCCTGAACTTATTGTGCCTGGATACAGCATCACCACCTTGCTTACATGTTAAGGCATGGTGTCCTAGGGGATCCAAAGGGTGTTCTGGGCACAAAGCACAGGGAGGTGAGCCAAGTGAGGTGTCTAGCCCTAGCCACCACTTGATGGCCATTTGGTGTTCATTGGGGTCTAGGCTTAGACACAGGCCTGGAGATGGAACAGCAGAGAACCATGCAGAGGCATGGGGCAAAGACACTGACAGGAGATGAGCCTTGTCAGCAGTAGAGCTCTCTGTGAGAAGAGAGTTAAATTGAGTAGACTCTAATGTGGCTAACAAAGTGTGCTGTCGACAAGGAGTAGTGGCCAGACTGTCGACATCTGGAAGTAGGAACTGGAACTTCAGCCACATCAAGGAGGTGTTGGATGCACAAGCCTGTGGGGTCAGCTGCAAAAGCCTTGGGGAAGTACCAAAGGGCAGAGAGCACATTGAAGTCTGGTGGTAAGGTTTGAGAGGACATGCAAGTGACTGATGAGCAGGAGGAACTGGGGGGGGGGGGGGGGTCTCATGGGATGTTTAGCTGATAGTTTCGTCCATGTGTCCTCAGTATTGGGAGCTAGGCCTGAAGAGATAAGGATCTGGCAAGCCTTTCCATGAAGCCGTCCTTGGCGAGAGAAATTGCTTCAGCAATCCTCTTTTCATTTACATCAGGAGATGAAGACCAAGACACATGCTGTTTTGTACGAGCCCAGAGGGAAGCAAACTGACCACACTCCCAGGCCTCACACAGCAGTTTGATGTCAGTAGGGTGGTGACGGCGACCACGGCATGGGGCAGAGGGGAGGACTCATTTAGGTAGCATAAAAAGTTATATATGACATTTCCTTTATATTTACCATATTTACTAACACATTTGCACCACATTTGATTAATTGTAAATCAAAATTATTATACAGTGATATACACTGAGCCTTTGGCCCCAAGTCTAAATAAATCAATGATAGTAGTTAGCTATAGTTTCAAATATATCTTTACCGATAATAATTCTTGTGATTGCAAACTGCCTGTAAATTATTTTGGTCTATGTCAGTTACTGAAACTGTTCACGTATCGCACGCCTCACTTCCCAACCCAACGGGGTTATCCCTCTGCAATAGATTACATATAAAAATGACAGCCAGTTGCATTTGAAACGAATAAAGTAAAACTTCAACAAAAGGTAACAATTACATGTATATGTATTATGGTAATCTAGTAAGTGCCCATGGAGGTGCCATCCTGCTTCAATAGACCCAATCCTTGACCTTTACTGCACTGCTTAACACATGCCCCTGGGGCATGATATACATGTAAGCCCATCACACACAACAGATCTACTCAGCAGCTGGGTTTTCATCTCTTAGTAATCACCCTCCCACCACACTCCCAGTGCCTTGTCACACTTGTGCATTTGAATGTACCTCACACTTTCTGTCTCTCACATCACCACAGGTCTGTATGAACTTGTACTCTTGCTGTTGTGTACCCTCTCATTATTGCCATTTGTTGCTCTTATCTAAATCGGTAGTCGGTCCTCTGAGGGGCCACTGCTCAACACATGGCTACCCTAACCCTAGGGCTAACACCCTGAGGTGGGGTCACACAGGTAAAGCAACAGCCTCTGCTGGCCTCTAGGGTACATGACCCACACCACATTAGCCCCACAATGAGGCCACCTAGGACATGGTGGTGTGTGCCCTACCTAAGACCATGCATATACAATGTAGTTGGCGCACCAATCACCCTACAATGGCTCCATCTGCTGTATGGCTGTCGCTCTTGCCTCCCTTAGCTATCTCTAGCAATTTGGGCACATGGTCTCATGGCGTGCTCTGCCTGACCCCCTTTTACAACATCCAGTCAACAGGGTGCATGTACTGGGCTAGCTGCTAGTACGCATGCTACATGTAAGTAAGCTAGGAATTTATGGTAATATAGTTAAGTTTCTCTTGGTTTTCGGAATGTGCACGTACATGTATGCTAGCTATTTTAACATATACAAGAGTTGAAAATAAAGTAGAACTTAACCATTGGCATTCTACAACGCATAACAAAAGAAATTCACATTGCTCGGATATCTTGTGGAAAATATTTGATAAAGGATAACAGCATTTTATGCATAATGCTTAATTATGAATTTATTTTCCATACAGATATGTTTGCTCCTTGTTCAAATGAAAATCAAGAAGGATCTATTTTTAATGAACGTGCTGATAATTATGAAAGTGGTGATGGTGATGGTACAGATAATGTTCGTGGTCTTAATATTGACGGTGATGGTACAGAAAATATTGTTGGTCTTAATATTGACAGTGGTGGTACAGAAAATATTGGTGGTCTTAATATTGACAGTGGTGGTACAGAAAATATTGGTGGTCTTAATATTGACAGTGGTGGTACAGAAAATATTGGTGGTCTTAATATTGACAGTGATGGTACAGAAAATATTGGTGGTCTTAATATTGACAGTGGTGGTACAGATAATGTTTGTGGTCTTAATATTGATGGTGATGGTACAGATAATTTTGGTGGTGATAATGATGATGATGGTTGTATTGATGATGATGATGATGATGATGATGATAGTGATGATGATTATGACAATGATTATGGTAGTGGTGGTAACGATGAAAGGGATAGTGATGAGAGTAATAACGCTGATGGCGAAATGGATAATGACATGAGTCAGTCTTCATCATCAGAATATGTGAATAAATCATGGAAGAATGTAGCCATGTTTATGAAGAAGCATAATCTAACAGATTGTGCCGGGGGTGAACTGCTAAAGTTATTAGAAGAACACAATCAAAATGATGAATTACCTTCCTCCATTTATGTGTTAAAGAAAAGCTTTTAGTTTAGATGTTGATGTAGTAAAGTATTGTGCTCTATGTTTAAAGGAGGTGACGGAATTGTGTGATAATAAGCAGCATAAAGGAATTTGTAGACACATGATATTACCCTTTGAAGAACAAATGAAGAGGATGTACGAAGGTGCGTTTGTAAATATCAGTCAGTATTTGCACTAAGGGATATGTTACAACAGTAGGTAGCATGTGCAATTGAAAGCAATTGAAATACATGTATACAAGAGCATTGAGAATACTTAACTTCACAATGAATTAAGTTACGGACAGTTGTACAAAATCTAATTGTGCGTGAAATAGTATGAAAATGTATAAGGTGCTTTTTGTCATATATTATTCCATTTACGGGTATTAATAAATTTAAATACTTATTATTCATTGTAGGGATGTGGGAGATATTGAAGGAACAACATAGCAAGCGGAAAAATGACAAAGATGTTATTACAGATATATACGATGCTGATGCTATGAGTTCAGATCCATTTTTTGATTTCCCAGAAAATGCAGGAATTATGCTTTGTACTGACGGTGTTCCTGTGTTTAAATCTTCAGGTATGTAATATTGATATATAAATATACAGAATGATGTCACTCTTTATTTCCAGGAAATGGTTTCTGGCCTATTGAACTTGTCATTGTTAATTTGCCACTCCATATCAGAGTTAATCGTAAATACATAATATTAGCTAGTATATGGTATGGACTTACTAAACCAGACATGAATATACTGTTGAAACCTGTTTTAAGTAAACTACATGAGCTTCATACAAATGGTACAACTATTATAGTCCGGGACAGCATTGAGGAAGTAAAAATAATGTGCCATTTATTTATTTTAAAGGTGTCTTTGGGGTCCGATAAGAACGTTCCTTATATTGGTTTCACTAGCCCAACTCGTTTTAACAAAAAATTCAGTGAGTTGAATTATAACTATAAACATTATTTCACAATTAGCAGCTAATTATATTCATTGAAAACACTTGCCGTTTACATAAAAACGCTGCAGTTAGGAACAAAGGAAAGGGCTTATCGATGAGATTGTTGAGCAACGCTCTTACCAATTACAGCTGTTAAGTAAACTATGGGTTCACAGTTACGTTGTTTTGCTTACACAAGGTTAAATATGGCTCCAGTAATGAGGCAAAAACTTTAAAAACTTGTCTTGAAAATCTTATGGACAGTTTTTAAGCAAAAAATGAGATTTTAGGTATTTTTGGATATCATTACATGTAGAATCAAAGTATGATTTTTAATTTTGGACGCGGTACTGAAATATTGTCAAACTGAATAATTTTTTTTAGTACCCCCAATAAACTTGAATTTTTTGACTTCAAGTTACGCTATATAAGTTTCGTTTTCTCACCATACATAGCTTACATATTTTACCGAATTGTGGTGATTGATTTCCTATGAATATAATTAAAATACATGCTACATAAACGTATACTTCCTTGATGCTGTCCAGGACTTTAATACAACCGATGGAACTAAAACACTGAAATCTAAGTTGTTATTATGTGTTTTCGACCTTCCAGCAAGAGCTATGGCTGTGAATATGAAAGAGTTTAACGGGTATTATGGATGCTTAATTTGTTTAGACAAAGGAATACGCATAGGCAAACAAAATTTACCTACAGAGCCGCATAATTAACGAACTATGGAAATGATGATAAAGTATGCACTGGCTAAGGGCATTTCAATATATGGAGTGAAAGGTCCATCAGTTTTAAATATATATTTCAATATTGTGAAACATGTTGTTATAGATTACATGCATTGCGTGTTATTAGGTGTAGTAAAACAGCTTCTTGATATTAGGTTGGATCCATCATATAGTTCATTTTATTATTATATAAATCCTACAAAGGCAAAAATTAAAAAGTATTTGCTTAACTTAAAACCCCAGATATTTTTAGAATACATGCCCGTTTTCTACTTGAAAGAGTGCATTGGAAAGCCTCAGAATACAGGGCATGGTTGTTGTATTCTTCTCTACCAATATTGATCCAAGTTTTACCTGGTGACTATGTTCACCATTATGCATTATTAGTTAGTTCAATGCATGTGTTATTGCAGTAGAGGATCTGAAATTTTCCCAAAAAGCTCTGAATGCATTTTATGTTATACTGCCTACTTTATACTCACAGCATGTGTGCTCAGCAAATATGCATGCGTTAATTCATTTGCCTCTATGTGTTGCGCGATGGGGACCCTTGTGGGCATATTCCATGTTTGGACAAGAAATTTATCATAGTAATCTCAAGCGAAAAATTCATGGTACTCGTAATGTTTTGCCAAAGATTTGTAAATTTATGAAACTTGAGTACTTGCATGATAACTTCACTTCATTACCAAAATTGGATGTAAATGTGGGGAAACTTTAGCTGGTAATCCTTTTGCCTGAAGAGAGAAAGGCATTTCTAAAAATAGGTATTAACATAACTGGACCCATTGTAACTTTCCGTGGGTTGCAGAGGCTGTATGATCAAATACACTCATACAGCCAGAAATCAGTAAAGAATGGGTCCATTTGTGAGATCGAACTCTTTCAGGAACTCCGTTGTCTTTGGTCCAAAAACTCCACTTGTCTCTATTGCCCCTGGAGTGAAAAAGTAGCATGAGTCAAGGTGTTTATGCTTCTGCATCTTCCTATCTAGATTGTAACATTCGCTTGCAAATCTAATATAATAATCTATGCTGACATGTCTCACACTTATTGTAACTCATATTGTTAGTGTTGACAGACACTTCCCACCGAAGTGATTGACAAGACGTCCTGGACAGGCTTCTAGTTCCCTGTGACGGTGAGTGTATCTGTAAAGATGTACAAATGGTTGTGTGTGACATGTGTGTCTATGTGTTATGCAGGTGGTGTTTGGGGTTTTTCATCAGTTTCACTCTGAAAAGGATGAGCACTTGGATTGTTACATTATCAGAAACAGTTTATAACCCACTCGACCAGATGCCATAATGACGTTTGACAATTCTCCCAATGGCTGAGGTCTTGTGTGTAACAGAGGTATTTGTGATTGGATTGGTAAGTGATTGAACCTTTTTAAACCTTTGGTGGCACAGGGTGGTAACATTCCCCTGTCTGGCCATCATTAGAAACACTTCTCTGTATGACTCCTGGCAATTCTTTTTGTACTTGCTGTACTCTGTCTAGGTATTGCATTTACCTGAAGATGGCCAATGCCTTCATACTGGAGCTTGCAAACCTGAACACGACACACACACACACACACACACACACCCACACACACACACACACACACACACACATACACACACACATGCACACACACACACACACACATGCACACACACACATACACACACACACACACACACACACACACACACGCACACACACACCTGAAGCATTTTAGGAACTGGCATGAGCAAATCAAGTTATTGCACTTGGCACATGGTGGCTACTATATGAAGCTACTGTCTATTTCATTCCCTTATCTTGGGCAAGAACACTTGTTACTACATGTATGCACATGTTTAATTTATTTATTAAGTGGATAATCAAGAGTTGTACAGTGCATTATTTTTCAGATATAGTGGCACTCTTTGTGCACACCGTTAAACTGAGGGAGAGTGTACTGGCATGCATAAAACGTTCTTGTCTGTACCATGCTTGTGGTATAAATTTCAGATTTATTTGTGCGATGCTGTACATGTGAGGATGTTGTATAAATCATGGATTCTACATTTGTACGAGTAGAAATAACAGTGGCCTATGTGGTAGGATGTAAGGTTTGAAAGTTATATCTATCGAGTTCGATTCCTGGAAAAGGACTGGAATTTTTGCTTTGTCATCTTATAACGCATTATAATCGTACTAAATCGTGCTATTTCGTACTATGTTTTTTATTTTTTAAAAATCCAGCTCTTCCATTCGAGGGGCATCTTTCTTTTAGCGACCCTCATCTCTTAAGATATTGATCCATACACACGCGCGCGCGCACACACACACACGCACATGCACACACACACACACCTGAAGCATTTTAGAACTGGCATGAGCTAATCAAGTTATTGCACTTGGCACATGGTGGCTACTATATGAAGCTACTGCCTATTTTCATTCCCTTATCTTGGGCAAGAACACTTGTTACTACATGTATGCACACGTTTAATTTATTTATTAAGTGGATAATCAAGAGTTGTACAGTGCATTATTTTTCAGATATAGTGGCACTCTTTGTGCACACCGTTAAACTGAGGGAGAGTGTACTGGCATGCATAAAACGTTCTTGTCTGTACCATGCTTGTGGTATAAATTTCATTTGGTGCGATGCTGTACATATGAGGGTGTTGTATAAATCACGGATTCGACATTGTATGATTAAAAATGACAGTGGCGTATAAGGTAGGATGTAAGGTTATAAAGTTATATAGCTATCGAGTTCGATTCCCGGAAAGGGAATTTTTGCTTTGTCATCTTACAACGCGTTACGCGTTGTAATCGTTCTAAATCGTACTAAATCGTGCTATTTCGTACTATGAACTACCTTTTTATTTTTTAAAATCCTCTTCCATTCGAGGGGCATCTTTCATTTATCTCTTAGTTCAAGTGAAGATATTGATCCATGCTACAGTGGAAAACCAATCTTGTACCCCTGGGGCAGTATATAGCCTTAGCTGCTGAACATGAACCAGCTAGGAAACATGCTGCAGTACCTAACTTAATTCGCTAATATCACATGAAGGCATACGTAACTCACATAGTTTGATACTTACCGCTACCCCCGTATATAATCATGGGTTCAAATTCATATGAGTACGGAATTGACAGTGGGCTTTATGCTATAGTATGAGAGACCTGTAAGCAGTAGGTATCGAGTGTGGTTCGATGGTGAAACTTTAAAATAAAATCGCACTATTACTGTTAAAAATACGTTTGTTATTTTTTTCCTTTCCCCTCGAAGAACGTGTCTTAGTGTGCACATCTCCACAGGGAAAAAACGCGTGGAATCATTTAGGAAACATTGTGTGATTACAGAGAATCATACACAAATCTCACGCGTCAGATTCTCTATGTAAGATCGCGGTAATAAATCCTCAGTAAAATCAGAACTTGATTCCACGCGTTTCTTCCCTGTGAGCTCTTGAGGTTATGAAGATGTGACAGTATCTTTCAAAGCCCAGCCAGAAAACGTGCCGCGATGCTATTATGTGCGAAGTAATTTAGCTGGAAAGTCTTGAATTCTGTGTGCTGTCGAAATTAATGACAATTGTGGTTACAGTGTAAGTGGCTCATGATCAGGCTTATAGTGCACTGAAGGCTCCTGATAGCAATGGTAACACGATTCCTTTCCAGTACAACTCCTTTGTTAGCATCTACAGTGCTGCTTAAAACTACATTGTTTCAAAGTTGAGGCCGGATAATGACTAGTACTCACACATCCGGGACACATATCTCTCTAATATTGTTACACTGGCGTTATCGTTATAGAATTTATAAGCACATACACATGACTGAACACATACCCGCGCCGTATCCATGCATGTACGAATATAATTATATTTGCTAGTTAGTACATTGTACGATAGTGTACATAAAAATAAGAAATTGAACGCCGGGTAGTATATTATCTAATCGACGTACACCGTGTTAAATCATTTCATCGTGATTTATGCGATTAAGAAATTGAACGATAGTACATTATCTGATTTATTGACGATACACACTGTTAAATCCATTGCTAAATTGCTAAGGTTATTGAACGATAGTATATATTATCTAATCGACGATGCACCGTGTGAATTCCTTGGTATAGCATCGTATTGTGATTTGAAAAACGACATGATTAAGATATTGAACGATAGTATATTGTCTAATCGACGATTCACCATGTGAATTCCTTGGTAGCATCGTATTGTGATTTAAACACGACATGACTAAGAAATTGAACGATAGTCAATTATCAAATCGGCGATGCACCGTGTAAATTCCTTGGTAGCATCGTATTGGTGATTCATAAAACGACATGATTAAGAAATTGAACGATAGTATATAATCTAATCTACGATGCACCGTGTAAATTCCTTGGTAGCATCGTATTGTGATTTATAAAACGACATGATTAAGAAATTGAACGATAGTATATTATCTAATCGACGATGCACCGTGTAAATTCCTTGGTAGCATCGTATTGATGATTTATAAAACGATATGATGAAGAAATTGAACGATAGTATATTATCTAATCGACGATGCACCGTGTAAATTCCTTGGTAGCATCGTATTGATGATTTATAAGACGATATGATGAAGAAATTGAACGATAGTATATTATCTAATCGACGATGCACCGTGTAAATTCCTTGATAGCATCGTATTGGGATTAAAAACACGGCATGACTAAGAAATTGAACGATAGTGTATTATTTTAACATCGTAGAATAATTAAAAGCACGATGTATTTTTCGTGAAACGATCGTAAACGTTATTGTACGGATTTTTTGCTGGGTTTCCGATGAAACCTCGAAATTTTAAACTTGACACGTGTCGGTTGTAATTCCAAATCGTGCTCGCTTGTATATATGTACCAACCATGTCTAAACGTAAGTTTAAGTTAAGTCTTAGTGTACTTGCATGCATGCATGCAGGGTAAATCGACGTTCAGGGTGTACTTTACTTTATGCACCCCCACAGTTTCCATCGTTCCGATTCACCTTTTAACACATCCAGGAGTCTTTTAATAAACACATATACACTCTGAATAGACATAGCTGCAGCCTGCAGCTAGGTATCTAAATAAATATTTGTCGGTCAGGGGAGCTAGCTTGATTCACCCACTACCGTGATTCATTAGCGTGCATACACGCACACGTAAGCACACATACACGCACACGTAAGCACGCATACACGCACACGTAAGCACACACACACACACACACACACACACACACACACACACACACAAACGTGCACACAGCACAGCCAATATTACCCCCTTCCTTCGCCGAGACTGCAATCGTGTGCTTTTTTCCTCGAGATGTTCCATGCGTAACGGTAGATATGGCCGGGGGTTCAGGAGGATGGAGTTATTTGTACTGATAGGGAAAGGGGTTGTTCGCACTATCTTATGGTTACTGGTGTATTTTATTTCATTTCAGGTTTGCGTTGTGAACCTTGTGGAGAGAGCTTCAAGTATCAGAGTTTTTATAAGCGCCATCTTGAGAGCCTTTCTCACAGGGCTTTTGTTGAAGAGGCGCGTTTGTGGGAACAGTACCACTGTGCAGAGGTTGGCTAGTGCGTTATAAATGTGGTGCATATATATAAATGTAAAAATATATGTAGGACATTTTCACAAGTGATAAGCAGGCTCCACAGGCAGACAATCCGTGCATCAATGAGTGGTGTGGTGAATTTGAACCAAATGTCAGTGATCAAGGAACTGAAAATGATCAGGAAGATATCACTGATAGTGATAACCCGACTCTTGAGGAGTGTTTTGAGGATCTAGAATTGGAAAATTCAAGCAGTGGCAGTTACTCTCCATTTCCCTCGAAGATTTTTGCTTTGCTGTATTTACTAGTACATTCTCCACATCCAGTTGTAAGTTGCTATCCAAGCATAATAAATTTTATTTATTATTTTTTCCCTTATATTCAAAGGGAGAGAAGACCCTATCATTTGTTTGGTTCATTCTCAAGCAGATGGGAATTTCAGTCCCAAGTCTTGCCAGTGTCAAAGCATTCAAGTTACCCAATATTGTAACACCTGTTAAAGTAGGTTGCATTGCGCATACTTTGCATATATTAATGACTGTCTGAAAATACTTCAGCATCTTAGCTCCGATGGATTGCCTTTTTATTCCATTCCGTTGCAATCAATAATTACACAGTGCCTCGGCCGAACTGATGTATCTCATAATCTCATTCGGTACCAAGTGCAAGGGCAAAACACATACACGTAAGTAAACACATACATGGTCACTAAACATGTCATAGTGTTTTATTTCAGAGAGATTTACCATGGAAGTGTCTGGAACACTGACTCTCGCTTTCTTGCACCCATGGTTAAACTCTCTGATGGCAAGTCGATCTTTTTGAGGGATTGTGTTTATCTTAATCTTGCTGAGTTGGGAACAGTTGTAGGGGTGGTGGTGAAGTTCTTTCAAGAGGTGATTAATAATTGTTTGCCACCACGCATTTTATATTTTACTATAATGTATGTAGGTTTCTTCAAGTAGTTGCGATATCTTTGCTGAGATCGAGATCCTCCTAGATCTCAAGCAGTTTCGAATCATGGTACCAACGACTACCGTAACCCATCTTTCTAGTGACAGTCTCATTCTGTATGACAAAATAAGTGTCCCAGTGTCAAGTATTGTTGGCCTTGCCCCACCACCATGTCACATTATTCGCCTTGTATCATCTGGCTCTGGATTTGCTAGAATGGATTTAGAGGTATGCAAAATAAAAAAAGTACCAAAATGTATTTTGTAACACTACCTTTCATTAGGAAACTGCTGCTTATTTGGCTCCACATCATCTGAAATCTAAAGCAGCAGGAAAGAGGGTGGTGATGGTACCACTTGTTCTTTTTTCCGACGATACAAGTGGAAATCGTTCCAAAAAGTGGCACAAATTTGAGTCCTGGTTCGTCTCATTAGCTGGTCTTCCACGGCACCTTAATGCAAGACTGGAGAACATACATTTCGTGAGCTGTTCTGACAGTGTTTCTCCTTTGGATCTTAGTGGTCCTATAGCACAAGAGCTGACAACACTGGAGACAGAGGGAACACTTGTATTCGATGCTTATTTCCAAGAAGTTGTGCTAGTGATTGCTCCACTAATCGTAATAGTGTGTGACAATCCAAGAGCTTCGGATTTAGTGAATCATCTTGGCAGTAAAGCACTAAAGTATTGCCGTATTTGCATGGCAAGTTACTATCATTGCATTCCTATAACTGCTAACACTGCGTGGGGTATTTTATTCTACTTCAGACTACTAGAACTGAAAACCCAGACATTGTGTGCGCACTATGTAGCAAGGAGGAAGCCTTGCAGCAGATGGCAGTGATCATATCACAGCATACTGAACAAGAGAAAATTGAGATGAGAAAGTCATTTGGTCTAAGAGAAGATGACAATCCTCTCCTCCATGTTTCCATCCCTGCTGACCTCTACAAGTATGTGTAAGAATGGTGACCAATAATTTTAATAATTCCACAAACAGGTGCATACCAGTGGAAGTGCTTCATACACTGTTGCTGGGTACATGCAAGCATATCCTAAAGATCATAATGCCTGAATTCTGTCCAAAGATAAGGAAAGAAATTCTAGCTCGCATCAAAGCCTTCAACACATCTGGTTTCAGTACAAAGATGTATGGTAATGTATGCCAATACTACAACTCTTTTGTCGGACGAGACTTTAAGGGGTGGTCCCAGATGTGTGCATTCATATTATGGCCCTACCTAAGCGATGGTTATAAGGAAGTTCTACTTGCACATTTAAAGGTATGTATAATTATTATATATTATGGTGGATACTTAATACTTTCTGCTCAGGTTTTTAAGATTGCTTATTGCAATTTCTTCGAACCGTGTCTTGCAGAGGAATGGAACAAGGTGTGCATTGAGTTTGTTCAAGCTGTAAAGCGGAACATGCCTGCACTGCTGCTAAAACAGAAGACCCATCTTATTCTTCATCTCGTCAGCAGTATGATGAAATTTGGACCCTCTTCATCATTTAGTGCTGAAAGGTATCCATTATTTGCCTTGTATTTATGCATTTTAAATAAACTTAACTCCTTAGGTTTGAGTCTTTTAATTCACATGTTCGGAATAACAATGTTCATGGAAACAGGCTTGCACCTAGTCGAGACATAGCAAAAAAGTTTTGTGTTTTGCAACATTTACGCTACTTGTGTCATGGTGAAAGTGAAAGGTATAGTACTGGTGATGTTAAAATGTTTTAATGACATTAGATCCCAAGTTGTGGAACTGCGTTGAGAGACTTGTACTCTTCTGCATTTGTACAACATATTATGCGCGGTATTTCCATGCAAGAGCTCCTTGCTGGAAAAGCTATATACCAACCTGGAACACCAAGAAAGGTATGCACACAATGACACTGTACATATATAACATGTACTCATTTGCCTAGGCATCAAAGTGCTCATGCAATCTGTCAGAGTTGCCGCTTGTTTCTGCTGGAAGACATGCAACTACCCTCAACAAGTTGTTGCAGTGCGGGATATCTTATAACATTATGCTTGGATCTGTTCGGGCTCACTGACCAAGTGATAGAGCACCATGCTATCATGTCACAGCAGAAGTGCTTGGTAAATTAAGGGGACTACATAGAGCTTATAACACCACAGTGCGATGTAAGCTTAACCTATGCATAATGTTGCAGTTTCTATTGCCTTATTCTTATGTTTAATTTTAGATGCTGTATGGAATCTTGTTAGCTGTGTTTAAGTTGCAAGATGGAGGTGTGGTGTGTCTTGTTCAGGGCTTTCAGAAACTGCAGTCACAGGAAGGTGCAAGGCCCTTTGTGAATGAGTGTGACTGTCCCCTGCTGGAGCTGACCAAATCCATTTTCTCCACATCTGGGAGAAACATACTCCGAGCAGTCTCAGTTGTCCATGAATGTGGTGCTAGCTGTCGCTTTGAGGAAACACAGACAATTGAGAACGTAGAACGGCAAGAAATTACTCGGACAAAACTTACTTTTGAACATGACTGGAGCAACACTATGTATTCCTACAATGTTTATTGTGTACTGTGATACGTCAAGAATGGTAAAAATAACCTCTTCCATACAAGGGAAAACCACAATATGAATTACGTTATTAATATCTGTAAACACTATCCATATATGGAAGATAAATTTATGTTAGCGTATGTTATCATTCTGATCCAAAGCCGTTGTACAATCTGATTTACGCTGTTATGACAGTCTCGGACAGTCGACTTGTCTACATACCTTGTACCAGATTGTTCACAACCTTGTATACCATATATGTTATCATATATGGTGTGTGTATGGGTACAGTCTGGGTCAATAAATAGAATTTGGCTGTGTAGCTTATCACGTGACACCTTACTTTCTATTTTGGGGAATTTGTGTTCCTCGTCCTGAAAAAATATTTCTAGCTGATTTCTCCCCTATTCGGAAACAGATCAGGCTAAACATTGCCATATAACTACCCCATATATAACTGCACTACCTGGTCGGGCCGAAAGTTGAATGTCCTAACGGTTTGAGGACCGCGGCTGCAAATGTGTTGTTTTAGAGGGAAACGCATCTAGCTGATTGTCGCGTATTGCTTTGAGTTTTGGCTACCGTACCTAAACAATGCATAGAAGACAGGTATCTGTATCTGAAACGCTAGTTTACCGAGACTTTTCGTTTACTCTGCCGCTAAAATGTTTGCCTCGAACGTTGGCTCTCAAAAGTTAGCCATTTTCGGATGAATAACATTATAATTATTGACAGTATTGTGGTTATCGTGGTTATGATTGAGATCAAGCAAGTTGAAAACGGTTCTTTTCAGAACCAAACGGAGAGTCCATTAGCACGCAGGCTGCCACGAAGAGCTGGCAGACAGGGACCACCACTTTGGGAAGGTTTGAAGCCAAGGAGCACTCCACGAGGAAACCCTAAAGCGGCAGGTTTGCAGCGGCAATCGTTGTTTCGTACCAGAAAGCTCGAGCTGGCGAGCAGAGCTCGGAGGACTGCTATCAGAAAGTGCAACCAAAGAACTTGCGTTAGCCGAGTACATGCAGACGTTGATGCTAGGACACTCGCATAGTCGCATTGAGAATGTACTAGCTACATCGAGCTGAGCGAGAGGATTTCTCCAAGAAATGCAAAGAGAAAGGTCAACAAGATGCTTCTGATTTTAATGCAATCACCGTGAAAAGATGGGTTACTGCCTGATGAGTAGTTGGAGTTACAATATGAATACATGCATACATGTGCATTTATAAATGTGTATACACTTCAAACCTTCCCAAAGTGGTGGTCCCTGTCTGCCAGCTCTTCGTGGCAGCCTGCGTGCTAATGGACTCTCCGTTTGGTTCTGAAAAGAACCGTTTTCAACTTGCTCGATCTCAATCATAACCACGATAACCACAATACTGTCAATAATTATAATGTTATTCATCCGAAAATGGCTAACTTTTGAGAGCCAACGTTCGAGGCAAACATTTTAGCGGCAGAGTAAACGAAAATTCTCGATAAACTAGCGTTTCAGATACAGATATATACCTGTCTTCTATGCATTGTTTATGTACGGTAGCCAAAACTCAAAGCAATACGCGACAATCAGCTAGATGCGTTTCCCTCTAAAACAACACATTTGCAGCCGCGGTCCTCGAACCGTTTAGCACATTCAACTTTCGGCCCGACCAGGTAGTGCAGTTATATATGGGGTAGTTATATGGCAATGTTTAGCCTGATCTGTTTCCGAATAGGTGAGAAATCAGCTAGAAATATTTTTTCAGGACGAGGAACACAAATTCCCCAAAATAGAAAGTAAGGTGTCACGTGATAAACTACAATTTCAAGCTCTTTTGGAAAACTAGTTTACCAACGAAACTACATTATTAGAATTTTTATAACTCAAGTCAGTATTGATAAAAATGATTTCAAACATTGACGAGTAGGAAAAAAATTTTATACTCAACTATCACGGTGTCCACTTTAGTCATATTGTTTATTGCACATTCTGTGTCTCATTAATTGTGCCAGCTTGGAATATTGAGAGCTCTGTGAGTATGATGACTGCAGAGGTATTCAGCACAGGTAAGGTCCCATGCCAATTCTTGGAGCAAGGTCCCATGCCGATTCCAATGGTCAGAATGTACTCCTCCCCTTTTGGGGGTTGCAGCCCATAACTGAAATACTTTAATGTTGCTGACATTTAAATGCAGGGGTGTAATATGAATACACCTCTTAACATCATGAAGACCACCCACCACCACTGACCTCATACATGCACAGCACTAGATATGCCGTTACCAGAATACATGTCTGCCTCCTGTCAACAAATGAATACGGTGAATAATATTATGCTTGATAGCAAGTGATTTGACAATAGTAACTATGGTAACATGTGGATGTTGCTAATCTGTTTGCCATGTCTGCTGCTTGCAATGATGCATCATTGACATCATTTTTAAATAAAGACTTACTATACACTACTATTGATTCCATATGAAACATTCATGTCATCCATTATGTACACTGCAGCCCATTTGAACCTTCCTGAAGTGAAGAATAGAATCCATCAGGATTGCCCCAAGGTTCAAAGGTCAGGAAACAATACTGGTGTGTTCTGCACTGTGCGGGGCGTGTACTGTAACACACCCTTGCACCCCTCTGCCCCTTCCAGGGATGGGGACTTCCCTTTTACAGTAGGTCTAGCATACAACCATTCCGCAAATATGATGTAGAATGGTCTGTTATTGTTTTCCTCATGTTAATAGTAATCTGGGTAGTTAGTCATAAAACAGTAAGGACAGAGGAGGGGGAGGGGCAATTAGGACAGAGGAGGGGGAGGGGCAGTAAGGACAGAGGAGGGGGAGGGCAGTAAGGACAGAGGAGGGGGAGGGGCAGTAAGGACAGTGGAGGAGAGGGCAGTAAGGATAGAGGAGGGGGAGGGGCAGTAAGGACAGAGGAGGGGGAGGGGCAGTAAGGACAGAGGAGGGGGAGGGGCAGTAAGGACAGAGGAGGGGGAGGGGCAGTAAGGACAGTGGAGGGTAGGGGCAGTAAGGACAGAGGAGGGGGAGGGGCAGGGCTAGGGGCAGTAAGGACAGAGGAGGGGAAGGGGCAGGGGGAGGGGCAGTAAGGACAGTGGAAGGGGAGGGGCAGTAAGGACAGTGGAGGAGAGGGCAGTAAGGATAGAGGAGGGGGAGGGGCAGTAAGGACAGAGGAGGGGAAGGGGCAGTAAGGACAGAGGAGGGGAAGGGGCAGTAAGGACAATGGAGGGTAGGGGAAGGGGCAGGGGGAGGGGCAGTAAGGACAGTGGAGGGTAGGGGCAGTAAGGACAGAGGAGGGGGAGGGGCAGTAAGGACAGAGGAGGGGTAGGGGCAGTAAGGACAGTGGAGGGGGAGGGGCAGTAAGGACAGTGGAAGGGGAGGGGCAGTAAGGACAGTGGAGGGGGAGGGGCAGTAAGGACAGAGGAGGGGTAGGGGCAGTAAGGACAGAGGAGGGGAGGGGCAGTAAGGACAGAGGAGGGGAGGGGCAGTATGGACACTGGAGGGGGAGGAGCAGTAAGGACAGAAGGGGGAGTGGCAGTAAGGACAGAGGAGGGGAGGGGCAATAAGGATAGAGGAGGGGAGGGGCAGTAAGGTCAGTGGAGGGGGAGGGGCAGTAAGGTCAGAGGAGGGGGAGGGGCAGTAAGGACAGTGGAAGGGAGGGGCAGTAAGGACAGAGGGGGTGGGGTGGCCAAAATTCCCAGGGCCTGGACCATTATGAGGGCTGGACATTTTGAACCACGCACCGATCAAGCTTTAGGCAATGTCCCCTGTGCCTGTAATAAATGGTATCTTCACAGCTAGCTTGTACTGAGCTGGCAGCTTAATGATTTGGAGGTCCAGACTGTTAAATATATTTAGGGCCCTGGAAAACATTATTTTCCTGGACCCCCAGGCTGGTGGCCCTGGATAGTGGAGAGAGAGGGGCAGTGGGTCCTCATTACCATGCTTGAGCGGTGTGGTCTCGCATCATTACAGATTCCAGGATGTCCTTCTGGACTTTTGCTGGTGGGCATTCTTAGGTCCTCAAATGGATAGTGAAACACAAGGAAGAAAATGTTCACCAGCTGACACCCTCATTCCACACTTGGAGAATTGGGCAGGCCAGCTGCCTTCTGTCCTACATCTCAGCTAACTCAAGTACCTTACTACATGTGGTGGACCCTGAAGCATGCACCAATGCTCAGAGTTGGTCTGGCCATACATCCCGTAGCAGCTGAGGTGTTTGGGTGGTTGTCAAGCAAAGTGTACGAACAGTTTGAAGGCCATTCTTGAATGTGCTCCTGTCACAATCAGAAATGCTAACTCCGGACACTTCAGTGATGTTAGTACATGTATGTTGTGTAACCTGCATCTGCAAATTACATAGCACTTGAAGTATAACAAGTAAATAAAAAACATTCTCTATGAGAAAGTTGGTGGCATATAGGATTTGAAGGCAATGGTGGTGTAAAAAGGAAGGAAACAAGGGTCTAATAATAAGGGAAAATGGAATAGTCCTATATTTAGCACACGAACAACATACCATATCCTACATATACTAAATGTGCTATGTTGAAGTTATGACACTCCTATTACTTGTGAAAACTATGTTCGCTCCCGGCGAATGAAGGAGCTGTATAAATAATCGTAAAAACAAGAAGTAGTCAGTAGGGCCATTAAGAGTTCAATCAATTCGTATAGTTCCAAAACCTCAAGGCTCAATCCTGTCTGATTTGCATGAGCAAAAGCCCAGTGATTGCAAGGTATGGTCGTCAGCATTTTGTATATGCGTCACGACTACATGAACGGCAACTATGAAACACATTGGTACGACTATTATATTTCAGTATCCGCTGCCGCCATTACTCGTTCCAATTTCTTCGCCCTTTCCTGTCAAACTTACCTTTTGGCAGGTTTCGATTGTACACATTAACTCCATGCATATTTACTAACACTGGGAAGATGCACGCGCACTTGTTGAGTGAAATTGTGTGTTGAAAACTTGAAGCGCTTGTTTGAATGCCACGTTAACTGGTGCGCGCGCGCGCAATCATACCATGCATTTTTTTGACATTAAAAATATATGTAACACAACTTAACTATTCAAATATAATAATAATTTATAAATAATAAGAATAATAATTACATAGTTTAATACTCAAGAAGGGGAGCACGGGCACATCTGAGGAGAATGGCTCTTGCATTCTGCCTCATCAGTGTGACACCCAGCAGGCAGTACATTTGGCTCAGTGCCTCAGTTTCACATATTCCCACTTGCATGGCTAGCCTCTTACTCAATCTGGAGTAGCATTCTTGGGCTTCACATCCCCAACCACCATAGACCTCCACCACTAATGGAATACATGACCAGCCCAATCTTGCACACATCTGATCGTTCTTGGCATGCTTTCCAATCTCACCAACCTCTGCAGTTACCTGAAGCCAAGCTCGCTTCCAGAATCAAGTCCGTATTAAGCGGATGAATGACTTTCAGGTCAAAGGCTGCAGGGTTGGAGAGGGACCAGTTTGGTACCAGCACATCAGCTGGCCTAGAAAAGTCTAAGCCTGGACCTTTCTCCAGTTGAGGAGATAAGCATGCTTTGGAGCACAGATTGGCAAAACAGTCTCGTGCCGTGCAATGACGTCCCCTCCAGAACGACATGTAAGGGCATGGTGGCAATCTGGATCAAGGGCACTTGAGCAGAAGGGACATTTACTGTCAGCTGAGCAGACAGGTAGACCTAGCCACCATTTTAATAGGACTTGCATCTCTTGAGGCTCCAAAGCTAAGTCATTGTGTATGCAAGGAATAGCTCTCAACCTGGCATTAGCATTACTGGCTGATACTGCTCTGAGTCTTGCTCTGGTACAGACTGTGCTGTTAATAAGAAGAGTCTGAAAGGAATTGACTTCTATTTTGCCTGATAGATGGTGCTGCTGTGGAGGAGAGCTAGTCACTGATTCAAATGTGAGTGCATCAGCAGAGTTGATCTTTGTGTTGTAGAGTGCTATTGCCTGTTTGAGGTGATGGGAAGCATTTGGAGCACTGGCGACATCAATAGCATTGGACAAAGATGAAATAAATGCACTGGAGGAGTGGTTAGAGACTGATGTCAGTCCAAGACCACCATGCCGTTATGGTAGTTTAACTTGTTTGGTGGCTGAAAGTGTAAGTTCAAACGCTGCGCATTCTTCCAAACAGTGGATGACATCTTCATCAAAGAGCATAAACTGCCTTAGAGAAGAATCACATGGGAGGAATTGAGCGACCTAAATGGGACAGCTTACAAAAGCTAGCACAGTGGCGAAGTAGCAAGATGGATACTTGAGGGTCGCATAGCTGAGGTAAAAGATGGAGAAGAGAACAAGCCTGCTTTCTCTTTGCCTCAATGTATTCACCACAAAATTCTGGACTTCCAATTGGTGCCCCCAGGATTTCAAAGTTAGGTGTAGTTGATGTAGGGATGCTGGAGTCGAACGGTTGAAAGGTATCTGTATTAGGACTGAACAGTTCACATTTGGATGGGTTAAGGATCAGACCATTTGGCTTGCCCTCTGCACCTAGGACCTCTAGAGCTCTGAGCACAGCAGAGCCTGGACCAGCCAAGGCCCCATCATCTAAGTAACAGGCATTAAGCAAGAGCTGTTGACATTGAGGGTCAGCTGCTAACAATACGACCACTGCAGTGATTGATCGAAGCACTGAGAGGCGCTGGTTTAAGAGACGGCACTGAGTATGCATGGCGGGCCTCTGACTAACGTCAGTTTTGCGATTGTTCTCGATCTACATGCATGCAAGCAGCTTGAATTGTTGGATACTGAATTCATCTACTGATGGATAAAACCTCAATTTTGCTGTATTGGAATAGGCTGGAAATAATATAGTACTAGCAGTACAAATCTGTGGCTCTTCTGGCTACTCCCATACGGTGTACCAAGTGGCATGTCCCAAGAACACTGTATCTGCAATGCATTAACTTTATAGCAGACTAAGTTAGTCACTAGTAAGAGGTTGGCCCCTGCTAGCATAGGGTTAGGGTTAGCTAAAGCTCTGTTGTCGAGAGCTGCATGGGCTCTTCCGGACATCAATAATTGCCACATAAACGTACTTATTTATGCGGTGGAGAAGGGGGGGGGGGGGGGGGGGGGGGGGGGGGGGATTAAAATAATGACTTCATAGACATATAGCACTGAATTATAATTATGTACATACAATGCAAGTGCAAGTTCAAATGTCTACTAACTCAGCCGTGAGGCCCCAAATCTACTCCCATGCTGCTGATGTACCTTTATGCCACATCCGTCTGCTTACGTTATCTACATCTCTGAACAACATTAAACGAGCGCGTGACGACCCGCTCTGTTCCAAATAGATTTTGCATTTGCAGTAGTCTTGTGAACAAGAAGTGACGAGAGAAATAATATCTTTGCTGTTGACAATCATTATGTGATTCCTGCTCGGAATGTATGCTTAACCACAAATTTATATTTTTAAAGTTAATAATTAGGGTGCATTTATTTATCGTACTGCTGTATAATTGTGTTATTGTTTTTAAAAACATTAAAATAATTATCCTACCGTTATTGCCTTACAGCTGGGTACCTAAACTGTTATATACATGTAGGGCATTTTGCTTTGCTTCGTAACATATGCATAGGTGATGGTATATAACTAAATACATGCAAGCTAAGTCTATCATCTATCATGCTGTGTCAAACACCTATTGTCTTGACATACCACAGGTAGTGCCCAGACCCTATTGTGTAGCCCTGACATTTCCCAACCTCTCTGTCCTGGGACTGTTACTAAATGTACCTGTACTGTCACTGGTACAGTCTCCAGCACGCGATGGCTCTTCACTACACTGAACCAGTGTCCAGGCAGCTCAAATGTCATTTCCTTGGCACAGACTGTTCCATGTACTCCTCCTAACCCATCATCTAGTGGTACATGTGGTGCCTACCTCAGTGCTGTTAACAACAATCCCATTGGTCAATCATGTCCCATGTCCACACTCAAAATAACAGCTAACCCAAGCTTGAATGGGCTGGTGATAGAGTGTAGAGACCTAAGCAGTGGACTACCAGGGACTTTGTCCGGTACTGGAAACATAACCATAATTGGTAAGTGGTTTATGTGAGCATGTATGCTGATGGAACTGTGTGGCAATCAATTTAGCTATTTTAATTGAGTTAATGGTCAGTATTCCTTCAGTGGACCTTGGCCCCCACCTCAATACAGCCCACTACATATATTGCACTATGCATTAGAATGGTACCATGGGGATGGCATGTGACTTCTGTTCACATAAATATGGAGATGCTGTGTCGTATATTACATCATATTCAGTGCGTGTATTCTTCTCAGCATGATGTATATGCCTAATTAAGAGGCACTTTTTGAAATTACATTTTAATAGTTATAGTAACCACGCATCCACCTGTATACCCATTAGCCCAAACCACACATCAAAATCACAACACCACCCCCAAGCAAAACTGTACACATATTACACACCATATTTCTAAATCATTAGTTTGTGTCATTTGTTCAGTCAAATGATCAGTAATTGTGATGATGACATTATGCAGCCATATCATGTTGATGGAATAGCCTTCCTCTCACTTTCAGCCCCTCCCAGTACTACAAACATTACATCACTGACAAGCATCTATTCAGACCAGCTAACAGTGACCTGGACATCTGTTCGCATGGCTACCAGTTACAGTGTCAGTATCAATGGCAGCACTTCTATCTCCCTACCTGCTAATGCTACCACATACACATTCACTGGACTGACCAATATAACAGTCTACACTGTCTCAGTGGTGGCCATCAACTGTGCTGGGACCAGCAGTGCTGCTATGGCAAACAGTAAAACCAGTGTGTGCTGAAGTGTTATAATATTGGTAGAGCAGGGGAGGATACTGCAGGGGAGGATACTGCTAACTAAACATGGACAGGAAGACTAACAATATTTAGGACACCTTTGTTGCCTCAACTTGCTTCCTGTCCTAATGCTACCATAACAGCCCCACGTCCACACATGCAGAAGTTAATCTATAAATTGATAGGGTGCAAGTTAAGTAATAATATCTTTATCTGCAGCTGTGTAGAATGAATGATTCTGTATTACCATTTTTAAGCTTATCTTTGGGGGTATAATGGTGACAAGCATATTGTCCATCTAGGTAGTGGAGTGCTTGTACCAACATCAACACCTGTTGATAGGACCACATTCCCTACATCCCAACAGACCACACCCCTTCTACCTATCACCATCGCATCAGAATCATGTAAGTCATGAAGGTGGGGGGGGGGGGGGGGGCGAGTGGTGTACTTAGAGCACATTCACTAATTCTCACCACATAAGTACCATAAATGCAATGCTCAGACATCCTACACCAGTAGATGCAGTGTGCAAGGCACAGAGGTGAACCATTGCTATTGAGTCCAATAAATGATCTTTGATTTTCATGTATCATTGGTGCGGGAATGCGTATGATAACATGTACTGTACAGCTCATCCCTCCATACTCTGGTATAAGATATTGGGTGTTCATAACCTCAGATTCAGTTAACCATTTAGGTCCATCTGTGGCAGAAAGCAATATCTGCACATGTACAGCAGTTAACTTAGGTTCAGCCATGGTACAGCAGTTGGTGCATCTGTCTCTGTCACCTTTGTGGTGTCCTTCTCTCTTGGAGTGTTGGTGGCTTCTGTCCTCTGCTACATTTCAAGGAGGTCCACAGGGACATCATAAAAACCAAGTTCACATGCTGATCCTGCCCCTGTGTATGAGGTGGGCACTAATATGAATATGAAAGGAGATGTCATGGTGATGGATACAAATGCTGCATATGGATCACGTAATTCGTAGAAATGTCAATGACTATGTCTAATACAATTAATGGTAGAGTGAACATCGCACTGTTTTGGTTACCCATTGGTTGCTATATTGTATCACAATTGCAATTGACTTTGCTAGATCATTATTTTAAAAAAAAAAACAACTCTGTGTGGGGCCCTCATGCTTGGTGTGTGAGGCCCTCATGTTTGGTGTGTGAGGCCCTCATGTTTGGTGTGTGGGGGCCCTCATGTTTGGTGTGTGAGGCCCTCATGTTTGGTGTGTGAGGCCCTCATGTTTGGTGTGTGAGGCCCTCATGCTTGGTGTGTGAGGCCCTCATGTTTGGTGTGTGAGGCCCTCATGTTTGGTGTGTGAGGCCCTCATGTTTGGTGTGTGAGGCCCTCATGTTTGGTCTGTGAGGCCCTCATGTTTGGTGTGTGAGGCCCTCATGTTTGGTGTGTGAGGCCCTCATGTTTGGTGTGTGACACCCTCATGTTTGGTGTGTGGGGCCCTCATGTTTGGTGTGTGGGGCCCTCATGTTTGGTGTGTGAGGCCCTCATGTTTGGTGTGTGAGGCCCTCATGTTTGGTGTGTGGGGCCCTCATGTTTGGTGTGTGGGGCCCTCATGTTTGGTGTGTGAGGCCCTCATGTTTGGTATGTGGGGCCCTCATGTTTGGTGTGTGGGGGCCCTCATGTTTGGTGTGTGAGGCCCTCATGTTTGGTGTGTGAGGCCCTCATGTTTGGTGTGTGAGGCCCTCATGTTTGGTGTGTGGGGCCCTCATGTTTGGTGTGTGAGGCCCACATGTTTGGTGTGTGAGGCCCTCATGTTTGGTGTGTGGGGCCCTCATGTTTGGTGTGTGGGGGCCCTCATGTTTGGTGTGTGAGGCCCTCATGTTTGGTGTGTGGGGCCCTCATGTTTGGTGTGTGAGGCCCTCATGTTTGGTGTGTGGGGCCCTCATGCTTGGTGTGTGAGGCCCTCATGTTTGGTGTGTGAGGCCCTCATGTTTGGTGTGTGAGGCCCTCATGCTTGGTGTGTGAGGCCCTCATGTTTGGTGTGTGAGGCCCTCATGTTTGGTGTGTGGGGCCCTCATGTTTGGTGTGTGAGGCCCTCATGTTTGGTGTGTGAGGCCCTCATGTTTGGTGTGTGAGGCCCTCATGTTTGGTGTGTGGGGCCCTCATGTTTGGTGTGTGAGGCCCTCATGTTTGGTATGTGGGGCCATCATGTTTGGTGTGTGAGGCCCTCATGTTTGATGTGTGAGGCCCTCATGTTTGGTGTGTGAGGCCCTCATGTTTGGTGTGTGAGGCCCTCATGTTTGGTGTGTGGGGCCCTCATGTTTGGTGTGTGGGGGCCCTCATGTTTGGTGTGTGAGGCCCTCATGTTTGGTGTGTGGGGCCCTCATGTTTGGTGTGTGAGGCCCTCATGTTTGGTGTGTGGGGCCCTCATGCTTGGTGTGTGAGGCCCTCATGTTTGGTGTGTGAGGCCCTCATGTTTGGTGTGTGAGGCCCTCATGCTTGGTGTGTGAGGCCCTCATGTTTGGTGTGTGAGGCCCTCATGTTTGGTGTGTGGGGCCCTCATGTTTGGTGTGTGAGGCCCTCATGTTTGGTGTGTGAGGCCCTCATGTTTGGTGTGTGAGGCCCTCATGTTTGGTGTGTGGGGCCCTCATGTTTGGTGTGTGAGGCCCTCATGTTTGGTATGTGGGGCCATCATGTTTGGTGTGTGAGGCCCTCATGTTTGATGTGTGAGGCCCTCATGTTTGGTGTGTGAGGCCCTCATGTTTGGTGTGTGAGGCCCTCATGTTTGGTGTGTGGGGCCCTCATGTTTGGTGTGTGAGGCCCTCATGTTTGGTGTGTGAGGCCCTCATGTTTGGTGTGTGAGGCCCTCATGTTTGGTGTGTGAGGCCCTCATGTTTGGTGTGTGGGGCCCTCATGTTTGGTGTGTGGGGCCCTCATGCTTGGTGTGTGAGGCCCTCATGTTTGGTGTGTGAGGCCCTCATGTTTGGTGTGTGAGGCCCTCATGTTTGGTGTGTGAGGCCCTCATGTTTGGTGTGTGTGTTTGGTGTGTGAGGCCTTCATGTTTGGTCTGTAAGGCCCTCATGTTTGGTGTGTATGTTTGGTGTGTATGTTTGGTGTGTGAGGCCCTCATGTTTGGTGTGTGAGGCCCTCATGTTTGGTGTGTATGTTTGGTGTGTGAGGCCCTCATGTTTGGTGTGTGAGGCCCTCATGTTTGGTGTGTAAGGCCCTCCTGTTTGGTGTGTGAGGCCCTCATGTTTGGTGTGTGGGGCCCTCATGTTTGGTGTGTGGGGCCCTCATGTTTGGTGTGTGAGGCCCTCATGTTTGGTGTGTTAGGCCCTCATGTTTGGTGTGTGGGGCCCTCATGTTTGGTGTGTGAGGCCCTCATGTTTGGTGTGTGAGGCCCTCATGTTTGGTGTGTGGGGTCCTCATGTTTGCTGTGTGGGGCCCTCATGTTTGGTGTGTGAGGCCCTCATGTCTGGTGTGTGAGGCCCTCATGTTTGGTGTGTGGGGTCCTCATGTTTGGTGTGTGAGGCCCTCATGTTTGGTGTGTGAGGCCCTCATGTTTGGTGTGTGAGGCCCTCATGTTTGGTGTGTGGGGTCCTCATGTTTGGTGTGTGAGGCCCTCATGTTTGGTGTGTGAGGCCCTCATGTTTGGTGTGTGAGGCCCTCATGTTTGGTGTGTGGGGCCCTCATGTTTGGTGTGTGGGGCCCTCATGTTTGGTGAGGTCCTCATGTTTGATGTGTGAGGCCCTCATGTTTGGTGTGTGAGGCCCTCATGTTTGGTGTGTGGGGTCCTCATGTTTGGTGTGTGAGGCCCTCATGTTTGGTGTGTGAGGCCCTCATGTTTGGTGTGTGAGGCCCTCATGTTTGGTGTGTGGGGTCCTCATGTTTGGTGTGTGAGGCCCTCATGTTTGGTGTGTGAGGCCCTCATGTTTGGTGTGTGAGGCCCTCATGTTTGGTGTGTGGGGCCCTCATGTTTGATGTGTGAGGCCCTCATGTTTGGTGTGTGGGGCCCTCATGTTTGGTGTGTGAGGCCCTCATGTTTGGTGTGTGAGGCCCTCATGTTTGGTGTGTGAGGCCCTCATGTTTGGTGTGTGAGGCCCTCATGTTTGGTGTGTGAGGCCCTCATGTTTGGTGTGTGAGGCCCTCATGTTTGGTGTGTGAGGCCCTCATGTTTGGTGTGTGGGGCCCTCATGTTTGGTGTGTGGGGCCCTCATGTTTGGTGTGTGGGGCCCTCATGTTTGGTGTGTGAGGCCCTCATGTTTGGTGTGTGAGGCCCTCATGTTTGGTGTGTGAGGCCCTCATGTTTGGTGTGTGAGGCCCTCATGTTTGGTGTGTGAGGCCCTCATGTTTGGTGTGTGAGGCCCTCATGTTTGGTGTGTGGGGCCCTCATGTTTGGTGTGTGGGGCCCTCATGTTTGGTGTGTGAGGCCCTCATGTTTGGTGTGTGAGGCCCTCATGTTTGGTGTGTGAGGCCCTTATGTTTGATGTGTGGGGCCCTCATGTTTGGTGTGTGGGGCCCTCATGTTTGGTGTGTGAGGTCCTCATGTTTGGTGTGTGAGGTCCTCATGTTTGGTGTGTGAGGCCCTCATGTTTGGTGTGTGAGGCCCTCATGTTTGGTGTGTGAGGCCCTCATGTTTGGTGTGTGGGGCCCTCATGTTTGGTGTGTGAGGCCCTCATGTTTGGTGTGTGAGGCCCTCATGTTTGGTGTGTGAGGCCCTCATGTTTGGTGTGTGAGGCCCTCATGTTTGGTGTGTGAGGCCCTCATGTTTGGTGTGTGAGGCCCTCATGTTTGGTGTGTGGGGCCCTCATGTTTGGTGTGTGAGGCCCTCATGTTTGGTGTGTGAGGCCCTCATGTTTGGTGTGTGAGGCCCTCATGTTTGGTGTGTGAGGCCCTCATGTTTGGTGTGTGAGGCCCTCATGTTTGGTGTTTGAGGCCCTCATGTTTGGTGTTTGAGGCCTGGTTGGTCGTTGTTCTGCTATGCTTTGAGACATAACCGTATATTGAAATAATAATTATCTCTTTCACTGCTGTTGTAATTTTGAGGGTTCTTGACAATTAGTTGACTAGATTACAATTTATAAACCTGCTGCAAAGCAACCTAGGCAGCCAAATGTGTCACTCGACAATGGTGGAGACATGGAAGATATGTTGATGATCCAACCCCCAAGGATGTTTTCATCCCTCTAACAGAAGAAACAGCATAAGTATGACAACAGGAAAGAAGTAACCACAAGAACAGTAAGCTGTCAGTAGGAGGTACAACCAATTTATCACAAGGAGATATGGTTCCAAAACCCCAATCCCATGTGCCTGATTTACATCAGCTTAGAGGAGGTTAGTGATTGCAAGGTGTGGCCAGCTGTAATGTCATCTCGCACCCAGACCCATGCCTCACCACTACAAACTGTAGCATGTCATTGTGGGGACCTTGATATCTAATCTTCATCTACTGCCACAATTAGTCACTCATTCCAATTTTCTTTGCCCTGTGTCCCTCCTTGGGGACAAATTTTAACTTCCATTGGCAGGATTGAACACATTCTTTAAACATACATAACCATACATTGAGGATGGGGCCTCTCTGAAACTAGGAAGTGATAAGGATTAAACTAATACGTTCACCCCATGTCAATGTTTCAGCTCCTCCCAATGTTCCAACCATTACATCACTGACAAACATCTATTCAGACCAGCTAACAGTGACCTGGATATTTGTTCCCATGGCTACCAGCTACATGTATAATGTCAGTGCAGCTCTCCCTGATCTTTCAGAGGGACTCCAGCATGCAGGTAGTCAGGGCTGTTTATACAATCTCAAGAATGTTTACAAGGCAAAATGTTTATACAACTGGTTTGTACAGCTGCATAATTACAGCATGCAAACATTTACCCATATATGGTGTTGTGTGGCAACCAATGATCAGCCCAGGTGCAAGAGAGGGTTACTAGTATCACGTGAGAACTTGGGTAAGGAGGGCCAACAAACATATTCCTGCCTGTTATCTTATGAAAATTATAAATCTAAAATGAATGCGTTTAAATTAATGAATGGTTATGACCGGAACGCGAACGCAGGGCAACATATAAAGGGCGTGGTCTGTTTGAAAATGATTTACAGAAGCCCATATTTGGACGCGGTAAGATTCTGAACCTGTTTTAGATCGTTTCTCTTGTTATTCACCTTTTAAAAATGTGTGTTGTATCGATGGATACTGTAATTTAAATTAATGAATGGTTATGACCAGAAACATCCCTTTTTTTAAGGTACGTAGGCCAGACTCCTGGTACAACTAAATCTGATAGACTAGTGAGACCGCCGGTCCACAAAAGACTGGGTGATAGAGCAAGGGGTTCGGTTTCATTTGTATATTGTACTGAATCGCGTTTGAACGTGTCTCCATAGAAAGTGTGTAGTGTTAAGTTTATTACAAGCTAATCATTGTAATAATCAAAATAAGATTTCCAAAAGAACAGGCTTCAATTCGCCCTCCATGTGTAATTCATTTATGGTGGAACACACAAGGGGAAAAGAAACGGGTCGAATCAAGTTTTTGATTTCATAAAGAATTTTCCGAAAGATCGATAATTATGTACATGATTGGACATAAAGAAAATCAGAGGCGTGTGGTTTTTGTGTCATTTTCTGTTCAATCGCTCAATGATTTCCATGCATACTTTCCCTGTGACAGTTACTTCACGGGACCCTTTGTACCGGACCGTTAAATTCAACCTTTCTACCTCACAGTTAATAATCTATTTCACCGACAGTTGTCACTGCCAAAAACATTTCCCTCTTTAAGACCAAGCTGAACTCAATACATTGACAGGAGAAAAACACGTGGAATCATTTTGGAATTATTATTGTGTGATACTACAGATCACGCAATGGGGAGGATTTAAGATCCTCTCTATAATCAGAATGCAATAATTCCTCGTAAACTCTTCCTACAAACGTATAGGCAGTATTAATAATATAAGGACTACACACTGACCCAAACTGCTTTTCCAACGGCTGGCTCCCATCCAACTACCAGGCCCCAAGTACTGCACACCTTTAATCCACATCACACACTGCATAACACGTGCTCTCCCCATAAATGTGTTAATGATGTCAGATCAGTACAGCTGTCACTGCATGCTGTACTGATGATCTGAAATAGCCTGAGCAGAGTTTTTTAATTCTTTGCTGTTTTCAACAGGTGTCTATTGTGGCCATATTGTTCATCATCAGAGGTATGAATACTTTATGACTTACAGTATGCATGAGGGCAAAGTCTATTTGTGACCATATTACATGTGCAAAGTACATCGTCATATACTGTATGGTACTATGTGATGTATGTAGTCATTCATAAGACATTGATTGAAGAATAATCTATCTGATGGCTCTATTAATAACATATTATCGCGGTAATGGTAATCACCATAACACATTCTATAATACATTGCATACAAACTATCACTATAATTATATTTGATTTTGCGAGAATGGTGCAGGAGATAGCTAGTCCATCTTGAATACAGTGGTCTTGACAAAGCTAAGGCCTATGTGGATTTATACGGCCATCCGAGCTGACCACTTTGTGTTGTCATGTTTCATGATTCTGCAACTTTGCAGCCACACCCACTTCATAAACACTTAGTGGTGAAGTTACTGTGATGTCAAAACCAGCAGTATCAGTTCCCCAACTAGATACCAGGGTATCTGCAGTCCGAATTCTGAACAGAAAAAAAAATTCGAGCCAGATGCATTGCATATACTAGCCAGAAGAGTCCATGATAGAAATAGTTATGTTAGGTTTATCTAGTTAGTTTTTTTTTGTTTTGGATTTTAAAAATATTAAGTCTCAACAACGATGCCCAAAACTATATCCTAACCAAACATAAAAGTGATGTTAACATATGATCAAACAAAAATAATGATGCCCAAAAGTACCTATAACTCTCAAGCAGGTCCATTGTTATGGCTATTGTATTGGAACAGGTGATGAAAGCATGAGCATTGGCTAGAACTAAGAGTAGACCTTAGCCTGTTGTAAACGGAATTTAGCACGGTAGCCTTAGAGTAGAATTGGCTTGTGCTCCAGATCATATTGTGAGTTGAGAGAAAAACTGGCTTGCTGTTCTTCCCCATGCACCAAATGTCTCCACCACTAGTGGAACACATTTACCACCCAGCTACTGCTACCACACACGGACACAGTATGCACACACACACACACACACACACACACACACACACACACACACACACACACACAGTACACACACAGTGCACACACACTGTACACACACCTGCATACCTGCATTATTTGGTATCACTGTTGCCAGCTCTAACCCCTCAAGCACATGACAAATGACCAGAATTCCCATAAGTTAGGTTCGGTATGCGTCCCTATTGCCATGGAGACCTGTGGCAACTGGGGACATGAGGCTAAGTACACATTGTGTCCATGATCCAACCTGGTTACCAGTCCTCCCCAACCCAAGTTAAAAGTGATGTCAGTACGAGCACTTGTCTGCCATCCTTAGCCTTTAGGCAGAGAAGTGAGCAAGCTACAAGGTCAATGTGGACGATGTGGTGTGTGCTGATGTGTGCTTCTCTGCCCCAGCTGCCATACATCTCGACAACCAGGGGAACACCCCCCCCCACCCCCACCACCACCACCACCATACCCCATGCAGTCTAGTTTCTGGCATTTGGCAACAGCAGTCACAACTACTGTATTGGTGCCTTCATGAAAAACATGAGTAACAGCTCACAGCTCCCACATATCTTGGTTTTACATATCTTCAGGTCTTTGCATGGAAGCACATCCTGTAACACAGGATGAAACAAAATGTTTGAATAGTCAATGTGCTCCTTTATGGAGTGTACAAAACTATTGTCTTGTTGTACCATAGGTAGTGCCCAGACCCTGTCATGTGACTCCAACATCTCCCAACCTCTCTGTCCTGGGACTGTTACTAAATGTACCTGTACTGTCACTGGTACACTCTCCTACACACGATGGCTCTTCACTACACAGAACCAGTGTCCAGGCAGCTCAAATGCCATTACCTTATCACAGCTAGCTCCATGTGCCCCTAGCCCATCATCATCATGTGGTGCCTACCTCAGTGCTGCTAGCAACTATGTCAGTGGTCAGACATCTTGTCCCACGTCCACACTCACCATTACAGCTAACCCAAGCTTGAATGGGCTGGTGATAGAGTGTAGAGACCTAAGCATTGGACTACCAGGGACTTTGTCTGGTACTGGAAACATAACCATAGTTGGTAAGTTGGTTTCAATGGTGTTAAAGTTGTTAGTGTTCTAGTGAGGTGTCATACTAAAATATCTAGTTTATAGGGTAAACATGCCATGTTGAAGCCATCTAAATAGTCTACCTTTCACTTTCAGCCCCTCCCAGTGCTCCAACCATTACATCACTGACAAACATCTATTCAGACCAGCTAACAGTGACTTGGACATCTGTTCCCATGGCTACCAGCTACAATGTCAGTATCAATGGCAGCACTCCTATCTCCCTACCTGCTAATGCTACCACATACACATTCACTGGACTGACCAATAACACAGTCTACACTGTCTCAGTGGTGGCCATCAACTGTGCTGGGACTAGCAGTGCTGCTATGACAACTAGCAAAACCAGTGAGTACTGAAGTGTGCTAAATAAAAAGCGATCGTTTGTGTTATTGGTACACCTACACTAATACACATGGTGGTATCTCCATATATGGGTAGGATGAATGACCATATAAGATACCACCTTCCTGTTGTATTCAAAAGGTAAACATCCCATGTACATGAGGTCTGGACTACATGATAAGTGATATGGCTACTTTCAATGTACCTCTCTGTGGGAATACACCAGGTATAGGAAAAGTGTTCCACCCAAACATTGCCTCAATAGCCCACAGCCTTATTATGATTGGTGTTGGGAGGTACAGACAAAAAATGTTAGTCGAAGAAGAAGATAATGTGATCAATCCAGCATATTGTTACATCTAGGTAGTGGAGTGCTTATACCAACTTCATCATCAGCTGTAAGGACCACGCCCTCTACATCCCAACAGGCCACACCCTCTACAATACCTACCACCACCACCATATCAGGATCATGTAAGTCATGAAGGCGGGGCATGATGCAGTCTGTACCATTGCTAGAAGGCGGGGCATGATGCAGTCTGTACCATTGCTAGAAGGCGGGGCATGATGCAGTCTGTACCATTGCTAGAAGGCGGGGCATGATGCAGTCTGTACCATTGCTAGAAGGCGGGGCATGATGCAGTCTGTACCATTGCTAGTGTGTTACAATTGTTAAATAAGTTCCAAGAGAAGCATCAATGAATACTCACCAAGTAGTCACGTTTAGGAGTATGAGTGCATGTGATGGGTATAACATTGTGGTACTATAATTTTAGTGCTGGCTGTATAACCCCAAGACCACTACTACTCCACCCAACTCTTCAGGTCCATCTGTGCTGACAAATGACATGTGCACAGCTGTAGTTGGTACATCAGTTGGTACAGCCATTGGTACAGCAGTTGGTGTGTCTGTCTCTGTCACCTTTGTGGTGTCCTTCTCTCTTGGAGTGTTGGTGGCTTCTGTCCTCTGCTACATTTCAAGAAGGTCCACAGGGACATCATACAAACCAAGTTCACATGCTGATCCTGCCACTGTGTATGATGAGGTGGGCACTAATAAGAAGACAAGAGCTGATGTCATGGAGATGGATACAAATGCTGCATATGGATCACGTAGTTCATAGAACTAATTTAGTTACAGGGTTAGAAGAGCTGTACACAAGATGTATGTGAAATAAAATGGTTTATTAGCATACACATAATGATATAATGATGTGCCACACTCATATTAATGCGCACACTATAGGTGCTATTAATATTTATAACTGGTCCCACTGTTAAGATCTCACCTTATTAAAGTTATGCAAGTTTCATTTCCTCATGGCTGTCCCATATTGTCTAGTAATATGTCAAACGTCACATGAAAAAGGGTTGTAACACTTAAAATGTCTGTACATATAAAATAAAATATTGATGGTTTATTAGCATACGTATAATGGTGTGCCATACTCATATTAATATTATTGCACACACTATAGATGCAATTAAGTTTTATAATTTGTCACACTGCTAAGACCGCACCTTATTAAAGTTATGCAAGCTTCATTTCCTCATGGATCTAGACTAGCTGTCCCATATTGTCATAGTAAGTTTTGAAACACCACATGAAATCCCACATAGCTGGGGTCTTAATTAGACCTTGATGTTTGATATACCCCAGCATGTGGCTAGTATGTTGGTTCCATCTACTCATGCAGATGTGGGCAGGGAGCCATTGAACAAGGGCTATGTAAGGACTGCTGGTGCCACACCACAACAGCACATGATAAGCTAAAATACAATCAGTCCACCTGCCTCTTCAACCACAGCTCTCCAAGGATACCATAATACATCTGTTGTCAGTTGTATCTCCTAATGCATGGCCAAGTGGTGGCCATGATGGTGGGCTAGGAGATACAACACGCACACTCGCACACACACACACACACACACACACACATACACACATACACACACACACACACACACACAACAATGACACAACACAACACACATCCGACCTTCCTTCTCCCATCAAAATAGCAATGAAAGCAAAGGCCTCTGTGGAGTCTGATAGCATTGGCACCGAATACTTCATTGTAAGCATAAGTAAATATGCATGTGTCAACCTGTACTTTACCTCATGTTTACATCGTGTTTACCCCTGCATAAACCCGTTTTTTTACTCAGTGCTGATAGCATTGGCACCGAACACTATATATGAACCCCAATTGATGGTATCTGTAGCTCTCCATCATTATTGATAAAAATGAACTAGCAGTTTTGTGTTGAGCAATTTTTCTCTGTCCTGTCAGCAAGCTGCTGTCACTTGCTGCAATCTAGCCATACAAGAGTGATATTGCACCATAGGAAATGTAGGTAGGGCTTACGTAAGGGACTAATGTAGGTAGGGCTTACGTAAGGGACTAATGTAGGTAGGGCTTACGTAAGGGACTAATGTAGGTAGGGCTTACGTAAGGAACTAATGTAGGTAGGGCTTACGTAAGGGACTAATGTAGGTAGGGCTTACGTAAGGGGCTAATGTAGGTAGGGCTTACGTAAGGGACTAATGTAGGTAGGGCTTACGTAAGGGACTAATGTAGGTAGGGCTTACGTAAGGGACTAATGTAGGTAGGGCTTACGTAAGGGACTAATGTAGGTAGGGCTTACGTAAGGGACTAATGTAGGTAGGGCTTACGTAAGGGACTAATGTAGGTAGGGCTTACGTAAGGGACTAATGTAGGTAGAGCTTACGTAAGGGACTAATGTAGGTAGGGCTTACGTAAGGGACTAATGTAGGTAGGGCTTACGTAAGGGACTAATGTAGGCAGGGCTTACGTAAGGGACTAATGTAGGTAGAGCTTACGTAAGGGACTAATGTAGGTAGGGCTTACGTAAGGGACTAATGTAGGTAGGGCTTATGTAAGGGACTAATGTAGGTAGGGCTTACGAAAGGGACTAATGTAGGTAGGGCTTACGTAAGGCCATACCATATAATACTGCTTGCCTCGGCCCCTCGTGTTGTTAATAAGAAGGCCTGGGGACGAGGCTAGTGCATTGCCCAATGCCTATATGTGCAGTATAAACATTCTGTAGCTAGTGTTATGATTGACATTTTGTTTGAAGATGTTCTGATCCATTGGGCTGTTCCAGTAAATAAGTGCACAGGGGGGGGGGGGGGGGGGGGGGGGTGAAAACGAGAGGCTGTCCAGGGAGGGTTTAATATGGATGTTCGGGGGGGGGGGGAGGGAGGGAGGGAGGGTGTGTGTGGGTGAGGTTAAGTGAAGGTTAAGTGAAGTAGATTGCATTAGATAAGAAGGGATATGCGGACTTAAGGATATACCTTCATAAAAATGATCAGGGTATTGACTAAGGTTGTTATTGAATTATGGCTACTGTGAGCCGTCTACCACATGTATGGCTATAATTATTAATCTTTTGTCAGGGGGGGGGGGGGGGGGGGTTACAGGGGGTCTGTTCATCCACCCCCCCCCCCCCCCCCCCCCCATGTGCAGTTTTTACTGGAACAGCCCCTTTCTAAGGATGGATAAAAAGCAGTCCCTGTGCTTTGAATGTGAACATGCTTATTGTTCACTGAAGCACACACATTTAATTATGATAGCAAAGTATGGGCAGGTCTATACAATGTGGTAGCATTCTCCCCACAGCCACCACAGACTTATGTAAGGTAAACACACTATCAACAGCCAGCCCATTGTCTGTAAGTGAGGTACTTGAAGTCTGGTGTCATTAGTGATGGTGGTGGTGCCTTAGGTAATGGTGGTGATGTCATGAGTGATGGTGGTGATGTCATGAGTGATGGTGGTGGTGCCTTAGGTAATGGTAGTGATGTCATGAGTGATGGTGTGGTCTTTCGGCATGGTAACCATTGCTCTTTTTGACTTTGTCCCGGATACGCACTCTTGGAGTGTTTGGTCCTGAAACAGTTTTATTTGCAAAGGACATTGGTCATCATCTTCTGCTCCAGCACCATTCAGTGACAACCAACGGCAATGGTGCATCAGCTTTAGGAACATAAAGTTTTATTACAAGATAACATCAGTACATGAATGTGTACATTATAGTTATGATTGTAATAATGCAATACAAATTGTACACACAGCTGGCCAGCATCAAGGGGTCAACCTAAGCCTGCTGCACAATGGACATGTGGTTTGGGACTTTGTGAACTAATTCCCCGCCCTTAAGTCTCCATTGCTGCAGGGCTGGCCAATTTCCAAGCATTAGGCATCACTGGCACCACTAGTACTTGATAGTGTAGCGTAGATGTGACGTTCTCATCAGCCACTGGCTTGTCCATATCACAGTGAGGGATAGGATGCCTGCTGGTCATGTGCATAGTCCACCAGGCCCCAGACCACTTCCTGCTTCTACTTGGGGACCCAGACATGCCCTTTGGAAAGATTCTAAGAACACCTCTGAATCTGCAGCAGTGGGAGACCACCTCATCAATATCTCCAGAGCCACAGAGTAGCACAGTGACTACCACACATAATAATGTAAGAGCTATCCCAAAGCTCCCTGATAGGGTAACACCTGAAAACAATTTTGCACATCACAACATAAAGCAATAATATAAACTCAGAAATCATAAGAGAGAGAGAGTGTGTGTGTGTGTGAGAGAGAGAGAGAGAGAGAGAATGAGAGAGAGAGAGAGAGAGAGAGAGAGAGAGAGAGAGAGAGAGAGAGAGGGAGGGAGGGAGAGAGAGAGAGAGAATGAGAGAGAGAGAGAGAGAGAGAGAGAGAGAGAGAGAGAGAGAGAGAGAGAGAGAGAGAGAGAGAGAGAGAGAGAGAGAGAGAGAGAGAGAGAGAGAGAGAGAGAGAGAGAGAGAGATGCTCAATGCCCACCTGCTGAAGGTGGTGTTGATGTTGATGTTGATGCTGGATGTAGTGATGGTGGTGCTTGTGATGACATTGCATCACCTGGAGAATGCAAACAAATTACACTACAGAAAAGTCACATTACTTATACTAGTTATAAACCCTTTGTATTAATGTACATACTTATAATGCGTTTACAATCTATATGTGTGTATGTGTGCATTAGGTTTTGAATGACATATCCACAGTCTCCATAGAGGTAGTAAAAGGCTTGGCAAGCCACTGGTGCCCCTCCATGAAATCCTTCAGGAAGGCAACAAGCAAACTGGAGGTCATTCCCTAAAATCTAGTCTAGTTGCTTCCTAGATACACTTGACATCACCCTTGCTTATGATGTAAGTGACTCTGCGATAAACTGTTTAATGTTTAATCTCCCGCAATCCTTATTTAAGGATGGCCATCCTTAAATAAGGATGATGACCATTTTCTTAAAGAATGATGTAAACTTGGTGCTTTGTTTTATATTAGTGATTCACTAGATTCAAGATCATGCAGATCAGCAATACTGCCGCAATTAAAACAGGTTTGGCTTGCTCAAAAACCGGTATTACAGTGTAAATACGGCGAAACCGCCATTTGCCGCTGGCGATATAGTAGTGAGCAAATTAACTCAAAGCGACGTATGGCAAGGAAGGACAGGTTTCTGGTAGCTCTAGGAGTAGAATGTACACTGTCAGATGGATCTGGGGAACAATATCTACGGCCTCGACAATCTACGCTCACTTACCGGCCAGTACTTCCAAAGATCGAAGCGATTGCATACACTCGAAAGCGTCAAGCTAAGCAACCCTGCTTAGATGCCGAGGGGAGCCACAGAAAGCGACGGATGTAGTTCCTCAGTACGGATGGATGATATACATGTAGGCCCAGGTGTAAGGGAGCATCTACATCAGTACACGTCATTATACAAATGCTTGATATTATTAATTTTGAAGTGGTTATGGTGTAAATAAGCATAACTTATTAACCACAAGTTATTTCTTCGATGAATCTGGCTGTGAGTATAGCTGAATCAACTGGCTATCAGAGAAAAGATTTTAAAAACCATTATGGTTTTTATGGTCAATAATCTCTACTGTTGTGATCCTAATTTAAGGATGGTGTCAATCCTTAAATAAGGATGTACCACTTCCTCCCTGTTTTACCACATGGACATTGATCATATTGAAATCATTTAACGTTTGTTATGGAGGCTAATCAGTATACAATTGACAAATACCATTTGTTTTATCTTACTTACACTTGGTTAGCAAAAATATGCAATGTAAAAGATGATCCTTATTTAAGGATAATGACATCCTTAAATAAGGATTTTTCTTTGGAGATTAAACATTATAAAAGAAAAATTTTTTCTCAATCAATACAAGTGTATAATTAGGTATCTATACCATTATCCTATATGTAAAGTCTAGTAATCTAAACATTACATCACTAAGCATCTATTCTGTAACCGTGACATCTGTTCTCATTGAAATGCCAGTATCAATGGCAGCACTCCGGTCCTATCTCCATACCTGCTAATGCTAACACATACACATTCACTGGACTGACCAATAACACATGTACAGTCTACACTGTCTCAGTGGTGGCTACCACATGTAAGACCATCACTGTTGTTTTCAACCATGGCACACAAATTGTGATACAATTATATATGGAAGACTAGTTAAAAAAAAAACTTACACGCCAGTTGAATGTTCAGTGTGTCATTGCCAATAACAGATGAATTATAATCATCTCTGCACAGGACTGTGGTTCCATTGAAATATTGAGGTGTGGGTATGGTGAGGACAGAGGTGTAGCATGTTCCACTGACGTTGGTCATTACTGCAGAGAGGTTACCACATGATACTACTGATGGGTTGGGTGCAACGTTTGATCCTTGTGTGAGTGTGATGGCATTAGCAGTAAGACCAGGAGGGGTACACTGGAAGCCAGATCCTGTCCAAAGTGTGTTCACAGTACCAGGACTGGAACTAACAAGGGCACAGGTGTAGGTGATGGTGTCCCCAGGACAGAGGAGTGTTCTCATTGGTGGGTAGGTGATGCTAAATGATGGACAGGCTGTTGATTAAAGGGGGAAAGTGGAAAAAAAGTAAACAAGTTAACAACGATAGAAATATTAATATTTATAATAAACGTTTCATGCAAATCACATGCATGTAAGTTGATTCAGTTTCAATTTAAGCACCCCAGAGCATTTTCCAAATAAAACATAACTCAACAACCATATCCCAAGTGCTATGCAACATTTAATGCAGCTGCACCCAACTTGTGCAACTAAGACAACTAATAACTGAAGGCAATAAATTTTTATTATGAGATTATGCAAGTATTGAATGAATGGAGTGCGTGTTCAGCTTAAGGTTATGCATATGGGTTAGGAAAGATATTCCCTCCAGCCTTCCTAAAGCTCTAACCTAAGCCCAGATAGCAAGTGCAACCTCCTCTAAGAACACAGGCTAACAGGGCTTAGGTTTAGTGATAAAATGTTGTGTCCTTATAAAGATATGTATTACTGCATTACCGTTGGAGGGGTACGGGGTGTGATTTATTATCGATCATAACTGTGAATATCCGGCAATAAGGTAGACCTAATGACATAAGCTCATTATCGAACATGACCCGAAGCTTCTGAGGGGGGCTGAGTCATAGATATTAATCAAGAGATCGTGTGCATTCCTTGTTCTCTGTAGCCCAGGCCTATGCTAATAGTTCCCAGGCCTATACTAGTTTTAGTGAGAACGAAATGATGGAGTGTGAAAAAATAGGTATGCCAGGTTAGAAAGAGCTAATCTAGGTTGTGAGAAGTAGAAAAGCAGTGACTTCATGGCCAGCTATACCGTAACTGCCATGCCATCATCCTGGTGTATGACCTTGAGGAGGAGCTCTCTCTGCACGCGCTCAAGGACTGGATCGTCGACGCCAGAAAGTACAGCTACAATGTATTGCCTGTCCTCTGGGGGAACAAAGTGGACATCGTACCTGTAGGGTCAGAGCCACAGACTTTGACCTCTGCTGTTACCATCAGCAGCAGCAGCAGCAGCAGCAGGTCGAACAACGAAACCTTCAAATTTTCCTCCCATCTACACAGCACTACAGTTCCAACCTTACAGCGATCGGCACAATCACTCATTAAAAATAACAAGATTAGCAACTAGCAAGAACCCCCGAACAACCGAATCACGTGAGGCAAGTAGGCAACGTCAACGTGACCACACAGGCACAGCCCTATGCGGCCGTACAATTTGTGGACTGCCATACCTATTGAAATATTGAAAAACTGGCGTAATGCCTTATATTAGCAACCACCCTTGACAACCGATAACCTTACAAACTTTGCACTAGTACCAGCGGCGGCGGAAGGTATATTGTATATAAGATTGGGGGGGGGGGGGGGGGCTCTAAAAGCGAGGATAATTGAATTCATGAATTCAAAGAGAGCATTATTTTGTTCACAGTACAGTATTCCTTTTGTCTGCCGGGGGCGGGAGGAGTAAGAACTCCCCAATCCATTACAATCTATCTGTACTGTTAGCATTTGGCATACAGCTAACAATCAATCGGGACAGCCTTCGCTTCATATTGTCAAGCGGGGGGTGCCCTCCCGCGCGAATTGTGGAAGCTTTCGATGCCCTAATTATATTTATGCACGAAAAAACTCATACGATTCAAGAAAACTAGCTGTATGTTGAGAGGGGGCCCCCCTTTTCCCCATCGAGCGGTCGCCTACGGTGACTTTTCTGGATGTCACTATATTAATGTGCGGGCACAGGCGAACGGTAACGGTATACGCGAGCGATCTCGCGGGCAAGGAATAACAATTGTACTATACCAGTTATTGTTTAGGAGGGGCTGAGCCCCCCCTATGTCATTATTGGGGGGGCTCGAGACCCTCCAGCCCCCCCCCCCCCCCTTCCGCCGCCACTGACTACGTGTTGACATTTTTAACTTGTCACCATTTAAAGGCCATACATGGGGTGAAGTACCTTTGTTCTATTAGAAGCCAATGTCACACGGCCTAGTTTTCTCCTCTCCACTGCTTCCTACAAGCAGCCATTTTTGACGAATGCATCAACTTCAACGTATTTTTCGACCACGTAGACAAATACGGGGGGGGGGGGGGGGGGGGGGGGGGGCGGAAGGGGCCAGAGATGTGGCCCCTCTTGCTTTTGAAAAGGTACAGTAGTTGGCTTATGTAACCTCACGGTCGCACATAATTGTTTATAAATTACACGCTTCGGGAAAGTCAGGTTGTTCTGAAAGAACATTTTCCGATCAAGAGGGCTACAAGATTAACCGACGCGTGGATTTATATGTTAACACTAATACACGACACAATCTTTCCGTGCCAGCATGGTACTGTACGGTACGGCAACTGTCGGCAAGCCGCATGGTTAAAATTCAAAAAAAAAAAAACATATAGTCGCTCGATTGTGGTAGTGGCGGTATGATAGCAAGCAAGCATGCGCAGTAGCTTGTTTCCATGGCATTAATTGTAGCTAGCACCTATCATTGTTACGTGGACCCCCCCCCCCCCGGGGCGAAGTCGGGATTAGGGGATTTGACGAGTGAATATCATAACTGGCCACACATATGCATCTGACCATACGTTTGACCTTTTATCAGACCACGTAGTATCATAGATTATTTAGACAGGGATTGGAAACGGATCACGTGAACGCCAATTAACAGCTCCGTCTGTGTTATAGGCTTATAGCAGAAGATAGGTTATTGTAGTAGTTATTAAGTCTGAATGAGTAGCAAGAAACCAACCTTCAAACCCCGTTAATACTATTTACAAAAGTAGCCACAGGCCCAGAAAGGACAGCAGTCTTACTCTATTCGTGCCGTGTCCCAAATGATTGACGCGATGTAAAGCCAACTTTTTAAAACCTCATACCAACACTCCCTGGCTTAGTGCATAGCCCAGTTCTATCGCAAAATGAGTGCACTAGAGGTTGAAACCTTCAACCCCCGTTAATACTATTTTTAAAAGAAGCTATACGCCCAGAACTGACAGTATTCGCGCCGTATCCCTAATGATTGACCCGAGAGTCGATGTAAAGCCACCTCTTTATAACCTCATACCAACACTCCCTGGCATAGCCCATAGCTCAGTTCTATCGCAAAATGATTGCACTAGAGGAAAAAACCTTCAAACCCTGCTAATACTATATACCAAAGTAGCTATACGCCCAGAACTGCCAGTACGGCCTAGTCTATTCGTGCCGTGTCCCTAATGATTTGACGCGATAGTCGATGTAAAGCGAACTTTTTTATAACGTCATACCAACACTCCCTGGCTTAGTCCATAGCCCAGTTCTATCGCAAAATGAGTGCACTAGAGATGAAACCTTCAAACCACGTTTACACTATTTACAAAAGTAGTTATACGCCCAGAACTGCCTGTATGTCTAAAACGCTGTTTCGTGCCACGTTATGTTTTCAAAGCTAGGGGAAAGGGCAAAACTATCCAGTTCTATTCAGATTGCTACGAAGAGCTTATATACAAAAAAATCAAGGTCAAAAAACGTACAGAACAGTTTTTGCACGCCAGAAAGGATTCACATAGCTTCATTTCTCAGTTTTTATTAAAAGCTCCCGAAGATTCGTTCACTAGAACTTCAAACACGTTTCTAGACAAACCTTACCTTTCATGAATTGGGTGGAACACACTCGAGACTCTACATGATACGGATTTCACCAAAACCAGCTATAAGACATTTTCCCGCCAAACTCAAAAGGGTGCTACCATTATAATATTGACGGCGCATAGCTAGCCTTCTACCGTAAAATGTATGGCTCACGTGACCCGTTTCCAATCCCTGTCTAAATAATCTATGGTAGTATAGACATTTGACCGGTTATTAACCCCCAACCAGGGGCAGTTTGCTTTAATAAAGGTCCAATCTCTCCCAATGCCCCAGGGGAGGGGGGGGTCTCACGTAACAATGATGCCTAGGCGCATTACGGCCGCCACACAATCCCAAAATAATCAGTAGTCGTACCATGCCATACCCAATTTTATGATTGGGGGGGGGGGGGGGGGGGGGGGGGGGGGGGCATATGGTATAGTCTCTACTACGACGATACACCAGTTAAATGGGAGGGATCAACAGGTATTTGATGGTTAAATGAGCAAGATACAGCTCTCTCAAAAAACGCCATTTTAATGAGGCCATGGCGCAATGGTGGTTTACGGTATTGTCTAATTATGGACTTTTG